>LAPY01001035.1:125024-139212 GCA_000970635.1 Eragrostis tef | reverse complement strand
ATTGGCAAGTATGAGAGAGGACTCTCTCTGTCTCTCCGAGTTTCAACTACTAAGTGAAGTTAAGTAGCACTTCAGCTATTCTAAATGTAAATAGATTCCGATCAAGCAAGCAGGAGAAGGTGGTCCTTTCATCTCTCTGTCTGCTCCATGCTCTATAGCCTAAGGATCACGAGCAGGTTTAATGCTAGAAAAAAGGAGATCTGCCTAATCATTTCGGTAGATGAAGTAGTGGGAGGTCACGAAGGAAGTAAGGGGGCGTGTTAAGTTGAGAATTTCGAACATTGTAGCATCCTTTTGACGGTTGGGCTTTGAGTTGAGTTCTTTTAAGAACTCTTAATATGAAAATACACATCATAAAATGACGCATCGAGCGAGACCATTCTGTTTCATTGTGAATGAAAGACGTTTTCGACCAACAACATCTACTCATATCCAGCTTCGTGTCATTTTTGAACACTGCGATCAGCAAGCAGCAAGCGGGGGAGAGTCAAGTCAAGTACAACACAGGACTGACGGGGTGGGGCGCGCCAAAGCAACCCGGGACCCCGGAGGGGTCACTACAAAAGCGCTGGCGCCTTCTTTTGAAGGTGAAAAACTACGCTTCAAATAAAGCTAAGAAAAGGGCTGCGCTAATGGCAAGGAGCAAGAAAAGGGCAGCTAGCTCGAAATCCGATAAATCGAATACCTCCTTTCAGTTATGAGAGAGAACTCCAAGGCAGGATAAAGACTGAGTTGGATTCAGCCGCGTGGGGAATGAAACAACATTCATGGAATGAGTTGAGGCAAAACCTCCTGCTCTTTTTGAGAGTCAGGGGCAAGCCCGGCCTAGCGCTTTAAAAAGGGCTGTCTGCATTACTGGAAAAAAAAGTAGTAAAATAAAAGTAGGGGCCGCGTAGACTATTCCCTTCCGCGGACATTCTTTTATAGTCTAGAAGGAAAGTAGCAAAGCCGAACGCAAATACACATGCAAATTGCGTCGACTACCTCATCACTGCCCAAAATGGGGGATACCGCTATTCATACATGGATGGACGAGGGACTCCGCTGACAACATCAGTAGATGACTTTTCTCTTTTCTCGCGGAATGCTATTAACGTTGGAAAAAACACAGCTCTCAAACTCACCCGGAGGGTGATAGGTAGAAGCATTAGTACCTAACGGAGCGGTATCTAACCAAAAAGGGAAGGGAGGTGATGTTCTTTTTATAAACAGGATGGAGCATGGCTTCCTTTCTTCTTAGATACATTTCATTCATTCCATTTCTCTATAGTTTACACGAGAACATCTTGCTAATCCTGACAGATCTCGAAAAGGGTGGGGGCACTAGAACCAAATCTACATACACATCGAAACTTCCTATCTCAGCCAAGCTAGCACCTTCATCCCACCAATGCATTGTACGACTCTCCACCCTCTGCCTCGCCTTTTCCTCCCTCATGAAATCAAAATTTCCCGCAATGAAATTCGATTTCGTTCATGTCGGCGGTTGGCAAAACGGCCCTGAGATCCGGGACTGGTAAAACATGGGTGCCCAATTTTCTTTTCCGTGCTCCGCCTTAGTGCCCTTATGAAGGCGGCGGGGAGTCCTTAGCCTTTGAACCAAACTCTAGGGAACGCTCAATTGCCTGACGTCTCCCAAGCGCTCCCTAGGAGGGCAGTCTACACGAAAGTTGTCCCTTTATTATGGGGATTTACCCATAAGGGAGGAGGTTAGAGACCACTTACGAGGGGTGAGCGCGAGGTTGGAAGTCGCTACATTAGAGATATTTGTCTCTCGTGGGTGGAGATTTAATAATAAACTTAATCCTCCTTGATTTTTATATTTGTTTAAGTGCTTGTCAATCGGATGATTGACCTTTATGTAATAATGAAACAAAACAAAAACTGGGTTGCGTGCTGTGCAGAGGCCGGGAACTCTTTTAGTTCTATTATCTAAAAAAAAAATACTTACCTGGTCAACTTTCAGAGGATCTCCTTCTAGCAGTCGCACATCCGCTGGGACAATATCACCAAGTTTGATGCTGATAATATCTCCTGGTACCAAAATAGAAGCATCCAGCCCTTGCCATTGCCCATCTCTAAGAACCTGAATGCACAACAATGTATGAATTGAACACCGCGAGATCAGACTGAAAACAGTACATTCCTTTTCTGTTCATACAGACCTTTGTTTTTAGCGCCAAGCGCGCCATGAGAGAGGCAGCAGCATTGTCAGCATTATTTTCCTCAAGGAAGCTGATTGTTGAGTTGATAATCAGCAGACAGACGATCCCAAGAAAGTCCTCCCAGTCAGGACCTTGACTCTGAAGAAAGGAAGGTAAATACAGTATCTCCATTATGTTGGCATTTGAGAAATTAATCTCTAAGATTCTAATCACACAAACTAATCAGATAACATAACCTAGAAAGTTAACAACTTACACCCCCATTTGCCAAGATCAACGCCATCACTGCCGCTGCCTCCATCACCCAGGACAAAGGGTTCCACATAAAGCTGAGGAACTTCAGAATCTTGTTCTCCTGGCAGCAAGAAAAATATAAAACCAAAACCATGATTTCAGAATAGGTGCATCATCCAGAAAAACAGTGGGGAGTCAAAATGGTCAACTCACTCGTTTCTCTTCCAATCTGTTTGGACCAAACAGCTGCAACCGTTCTGCAGCGTCCCCGGACGAGAGCCCACCGCGTGACGTGTTAAGCTGCTCAAACACGTCTTCCAGGGGCAGACTCTCCTGCGCACACACAATGCACGATATCTTCAGAGAACGCGAGCGATGGCACTTTGCATTGTCGTAACTGAATGCTGAATGCACTTACCAAATCAACCTCTTCGCTTCTGAACTTCTCGAGCCCAAGCAGAGGGTTACCCAGTCCATCATCCATTGCTGGTCACCGCGCGAACTACGATCTGCAGTTCATCAAGCACAACATGGTAGACTCTTCATGCGACTGGATTGCACATTCACACGAACAGGGGGAAAGAAAATGCAATGTGATGCAGGATCGAAGAACTTACCGTTCAGGAAGCTGATGGGCAGGGCATTGGCGCAGTGGTGGTTCTTGAGGTGGTAAGAGTGAGGGGAGCTAGCAGTTGGACTCCGGTCCCTTTTTAGCTGCCATTTTGACAGCCCCAACTACCGTTCAAACTTAGCCGGCAGGAGGCAGCTGGCTGTCACTCCAAACCAAACAGTCGCCTTCAACGCAGGAAATAGCTGCGGGTGGAACTTGTATCTGCCAAGGCTTGCAACTACCGGTACATGGCTACATGCAAATAAAAGTTAGATGGAAGATATTAATGATAATCATTAACCAAATAATCATGTGCCACGGGACGTTAAGCTCTGAAGTCTGAAAATAGTGCTGAGTAGTCTCAGTGAGGAGCAAGAGAGTAGTCTCAAAAAAAAAAAAAGAGGAGAAGAGAGAGGTATCGTGGGCCTGCGCATTGGTCGGGTCGATCCATATAAAAGCCCAAATGATAATGCCGTGGCCCCTGAAGGGCTACACGCAGGAACCCTTTTTCTTGGTCTGATATGGGCTTTCCAAAAGCTTATTGCATGCTCCCGAGTGGGCCTACGTTGGTCTCGCTTTTTTTTTCGCTTGAGAAAAAAAATGGTTTTCTAAGAGTGTGGGGGTATATACCACGGAAATGTAGAGCGCACCAGGCGCCAAAAGGCATCCTCCAGCACCACATCCTCCTCACCCCGGCGCTTGTCCCTTTCCACCGCCCCAAAATCGCCACGCCCCCTCATCCATCCCCCGCGTTAAAAAACCCGGCGAACTCTCCGCACCCCCGCTTCTGCTCCGCCTCGCCTCCTTCGCCTCCCTTCTTCCGGTGAGTACCCTCCCCTTCTCTCCCAACCCGTCCCCTGTTGAATCAACTGAAGCCCATGAGGCACTCATCTCGAGTGACTACGCTGCGTTTAACACACTGCAATGCACGATATCTTCAGAGAACGCGAGCGATGGCACTTTGCATTGTCGTAACTGAATGCTGAATGCACTTACCAAATCAACCTCTTCGCTTCTGAACTTCTCGAGCCCAAGCAGAGGGTTACCCAGTCCATCATCCATTGCTGGTCACCGCGCGAACTACGATCTGCAGTTCATCAAGCACAACATGGTAGACTCTTCATGCGACTGGATTGCACATTCACACGAACAGGGGGAAAGAAAATGCAATGTGATGCAGGATCGAAGAACTTACCGTTCAGGAAGCTGATGGGCAGGGCATTGGCGCAGTGGTGGTTCTTGAGGTGGTAAGAGTGAGGGGAGCTAGCAGTTGGACTCCGGTCCCTTTTTAGCTGCCATTTTGACAGCCCCAACTACCGTTCAAACTTAGCCGGCAGGAGGCAGCTGGCTGTCACTCCAAACCAAACAGTCGCCTTCAACGCAGGAAATAGCTGCGGGTGGAACTTGTATCTGCCAAGGCTTGCAACTACCGGTACATGGCTACATGCAAATAAAAGTTAGATGGAAGATATTAATGATAATCATTAACCAAATAATCATGTGCCACGGGACGTTAAGCTCTGAAGTCTGAAAATAGTGCTGAGTAGTCTCAGTGAGGAGCAAGAGAGTAGTCTCAAAAAAAAAAAAAGAGGAGAAGAGAGAGGTATCGTGGGCCTGCGCATTGGTCGGGTCGATCCATATAAAAGCCCAAATGATAATGCCGTGGCCCCTGAAGGGCTACACGCAGGAACCCTTTTTCTTGGTCTGATATGGGCTTTCCAAAAGCTTATTGCATGCTCCCGAGTGGGCCTACGTTGGTCTCGCTTTTTTTTTCGCTTGAGAAAAAAAATGGTTTTCTAAGAGTGTGGGGGTATATACCACGGAAATGTAGAGCGCACCAGGCGCCAAAAGGCATCCTCCAGCACCACATCCTCCTCACCCCGGCGCTTGTCCCTTTCCACCGCCCCAAAATCGCCACGCCCCCTCATCCATCCCCCGCGTTAAAAAACCCGGCGAACTCTCCGCACCCCCGCTTCTGCTCCGCCTCGCCTCCTTCGCCTCCCTTCTTCCGGTGAGTACCCTCCCCTTCTCTCCCAACCCGTCCCCTGTTGAATCAACTGAAGCCCATGAGGCACTCATCTCGAGTGACTACGCTGCGTTTAACACACTGCCGCTTGCGCGATCCCGTTCCCCAAGGAGATGGGGACGGTACCGTGGGTTGAGGATTAGTGCGCTGATAGCAGAAAATCACTTGGCAGTTCGATTTGGGGGGTTCCTTAGGCATCAGGATTTGCAAATTGATCAGCAGTGACATGGAATATACTACACTTGTCGCTATTGCTAGTCTGTCGGATACTGGAGAGTGGAGTTTAGGAGGCACTGAAGATAGAGTCTAGACTACTATAAGGAGCGCCCAACCTGAGGTGTTGGTGCTGGGAAATGGACTGAAACGAGATCTAGATTGAGTTTTCTGATTTCCCCAACCTCATCGTTAATGGTTTCAGCAAATTTTAGATACCTAGATAAATTCTGATACTTTGCTGATAGAATGTGAAATACCTCTCGAGTCACGAAGCTATTAGTTAATTACTTCCTCACGAGTCATGAAGCTATTTGTTAATTCCCCCTCATGATCATGAATCTATTTGTTAATTACTCCTTTTGGTTCTGCAGTCTCCCGTCCTCCTGCGCTCGTCGGTCCAAGCAGATTTGACAACAGTTTATTAATAGCTGATTCAGTATGGATACCGGTTGCCTGTCATCTATGAACATTACTGGAGCTAGTCAGGCAAGAGCATTTTCAGGACAGCTTCCGACTCAGAGATGCTTCTCGAGTGGTCACCATATGAGCTTTGCCGTGAAATCCCTTGTCTTAAGGAACAAAGGAAAAAGATTGCACCGCAGGCTTGGTGCTTTTCAGGTTCATCTTTCGTTCTATGTTTTCCATAATTTTAAGGATTCCTTATGAACATGTGCTTGACTAGCTTTTCTTCAGATTGTCTGCCAGGATTTTCCAAGACCTCCACTAGAAAACACGATAAACTATTTGGAATCTGGACAACTATCTTCATTTTTCCGCAGCAGTGAACGGCCCAGTAAACCGTTACAGGTCGTGATTGCTGGTGCAGGTCTGATGTGAATCATGATAAATGTTCAACAGATGAATATTTCTTGTACACTTGTTAACTTGAAAGGCAGTCACATCTGTCTGCTGTTAGCTTTATTAGTCTCTGAACTGACTTTTGCAGGTTTGGCTGGTCTATCAACAGCAAAGTATCTTGCAGATGCCGGCCATAAACCAATATTGCTTGAGGCAAGGGATGTTTTGGGTGGAAAGGTCTGATGGTTACATGATGGCTCGCTGCAACCTGATCAGCTCTTGTTCACTGTTTTTGTTACTTGTTCCTTTTATAATTCTGTTTGCTTCTTTGCTTATTAAACAGATAGCTGCATGGAAGGACAAAGATGGAGATTGGTACGAGACCGGCCTTCATATTTTTTGTGAGTTATACTTCTGTTCCTTTGAGATTATCAATATTATGTTTGTTGTTTAGGTTATTTCTATTAGAAGCATATTGTTAGTGTGATGTTTTATATAATATTTACAAACTTTCGAGGCACAATGTCACATAAACTTCAAAGGAAAATCACAGTTTGCTAGTGTGTATGTGCTTCCTTTTCTCTTATAGTGTTACTTGAGTTCTTTTAAATGAACTTTCTACAGAACTTTATTGAGAGTAATTTCTTATTCAATTAATAACAGTGCCAAACTCTTAAAGCATGGAATTTTTGTTGACTACTAATTTAGTTCAAGTTTTGGTGGTGTTTACAACATTGTTAACCCGTAATATCCATAAAGCCACAATTCCATGTGTTTTACTGTTCGCACAAAATTTCTCTTTTTTATAGAATAGGGGCATTCTGTCCCCCACTTCATTAGAAGTAGGATTCATTACAGAGTTTATTCATGGTGTGCTTGTATGTAACAATGTACCTTTTTGGTTTAAGTTGGAGCTTATCCCAACATACAGAATTTGTTTGGCGAGCTTGGTATTGAGGATCGTTTGCAATGGAAGGAACACTCCATGATATTTGCCATGCCGAACAAGCCAGGAGAATTCAGCCGGTTTGACTTCCCAGAAACTTTGCCAGCACCTTTAAATGGTAAGACTATATCCAGCACTGCCATTTTTGCAAAAGATTGCCTAGAGTACTCAGAAGTGCATTCTAGTATTAGCTCTCTCGTTGTGCTAAAATATATGGACAATATTATGAGTTACTTAGTAGCAGCTATATTACTAACAAATCATGACCTCTGAGCTTTACTCTTCTCACTGTGCATGCTTTTAATAGGAATATGGGCCATACTGAAGAACAATGAAATGCTTACCTGGCCTGAGAAGGTGAAGTTTGCTATTGGACTTTTGCCAGCAATGGCAGGTGGCCAACCTTACGTTGAAGCTCAAGATGGCTTAACTGTTTCTGAGTGGATGAAAAAGCAGGTATGATTTTGTGTCTCAGACTGGTTTCGTTATATAAGACATGCTTCCCTCTCATCACTCCTAGAGAACTTGCTGTTTGCCAATAATTGTCACCTTTTCCTGTTGTCTTCATTGAGAAGAATTATAGCTAGATCCATAAATAAAATTGATTTATATGCTGAACTTACTTTACACTTGTCCTTAGCCTGTCTCTGTACGAGTTTACATTCAAGCAATGCTTATAGATGTAATTACTGTTGCCAAATTCCAGAACTGTTCATTTATAAAAGAACTAAGACGTTCAGCAATGTTTGATTATTCCCACTGGGAAACTTTGTGCTCAGTTTGTTTGACAGAAAAATTGAACAATATGCATTAGAGCACAACGGGGTATCTTGTTATTTCATAACAATTCGGGCATTTATCATATTTGGTTTCATTTCTTCTCGTCTCGGATACAGTTAATATATCTTTCTTTTGTTCATGTGGGTCCATATGATGCCTAATACAATTGTTTGACCAGCACAGGGTGTTCCTGATCGAGTGAATGATGAAGTTTTTATTGCGATGTCCAAGGCACTCAATTTCATAAATCCTGATGAGCTATCGATGCAGTGCATTTTGATTGCTTTAAACCGATTTCTTCAGGTACAGCTCTTGTTGCTCTGTACAAGTGTGTTGTATATTCTTTTTGGAGAATAGCTTTTCTCTGTTGAATCTTTTCGTCTTTCTTGCCTATTCTTTGTTCACTTGAGAAAATGCTGCTGCTTATTTCCACCATGAAGATAACATATGGATATTTGAAAAAGATTACTTGGTGTAAATGTGCAGGAGAAGCATGGGTCCAAAATGGCTTTCTTAGATGGAAATCCGCCTGAAAGGCTATGCATGCCGATTGTTGATCACATCCGGTCTAGGGGCGGTGAGGTCCGCCTGAATTCTCGTATTAAAAAAATTGAGTTGAATCCTGATGGAACTGTGAAACACTTTGTGCTTACTGACGGAACTCAAATAACTGGAGATGCTTATGTTGTTGCAGCACCAGGTGTGATTTATTCCATGAACTTTTGTTTCCTCTCCTGTTATTTAGTTTAACTGACCATTTTGTGGATTTAGTTGATATCTTCAAGCTTCTTGTACCTCAAGAGTGGAGTGATATTTCTTATTTCAAGAAGCTGGAGAAGTTGGTGGGAGTTCCTGTAATCAATGTTCATATATGGTTAGTTGATTGAAATATTTGGTTCTAGTTGGAAATGACTTCATTGTGTTTGTTGTTATGTTTCTTCCTTGTATATTTCTGAAGCATTGCTGAATGTTTCTGTTGTTTCAAATATATTAGGTTTGACAGAAAACTGAAAAACACATACGACCACCTTCTTTTCAGCAGGTACATTTGCTGATAATATTGTACTTTTTGTTGTTGCTTGTGCCTTTTTTGTGTGTAGTAAATCTATTTTATTGAAATGCATCATGCCTTTATTCTACACACATTGTATAATGTATGTGTAATATGTCCTTTTTTTCATATAGTATATATTGCCTCTTATAGTGTTTCTTTTTTCCATTTTCGTTTCAGGAGTTCACTTTTAAGTGTCTATGCAGACATGTCGGTAACCTGCAAGGTACAAACCTGAGGGCCTTATCAGTACTACACAAATATGAGGAGGAATAGCATACTAATGCATGAGCCATGGCCTCTTGCATTACTTTTTAGGTGCTAGGCGACCTTCATGTGTATCACATAATGATCACCTGAACTTTTACTTTACTATAATTACAGTAAAAGGTTCAGAAGTGCACGTGCAAGAGGGAATTGGATATAAAATATAAATATAGATAGCTTGCACATCACATTTCAACCATCTGTGTGTGTAACTCTTGCTATGTATTCAAGTGCAGCATTTCTTTTGTCATTGCTAAAATTTCTGTAGAGGCTGTGACCTAGATTTGATGAGCCTAGAAGGTTAGGAAACCAATAAAATATTCATGAATCGGGATATGTAAAGTAGCTGAGGACATAAATACAACACTAACATTTCTCTTTCTTTTTTTTAATACAGGAATACTATGATCCAAACCGTTCAATGCTGGAGTTGGTATTTGCTCCTGCTGAGGAATGGATTGGACGAACTGATGCTGAAATCATCGATGCAACTATGGAAGAGCTAGCCAAGTTATTTCCTGATGAAATTGCTGCCGATCAGAGTAAAGCGAAAATTCTTAAGTATCATGTTGTGAAGACACCGAGGTGAAGATATATTCCGATTTCTAAGGACCTTTCGTAATAGTTCATCATCAGTAGCTACTGTTGTTTAAATATGTTCTTTCCTCTCTTATTCACGCTTTTATGACTTATCATCACAGATCTGTTTACAAAACTGTCCCAAATTGTGAGCCTTGCCGACCTCTCCAAAGATCACCAATTGAAGGGTTCTACCTGGCGGGCGATTACACAAAGCAGAAATACTTGGCTTCCATGGAGGGTGCAGTTTTATCCGGAAAACTTTGTGCGCAGTCTATAGTGCAGGTAATTGCTCACCATGGTTTTATTTGTTCGTTTTGTACATAAAAGCATCAACCTTCCCTTGTGTATTGGGTCGTTTTTGTATCATACGTTTAGTAGTCTAATGATTTATCATCGCTTCTTTCAGGATTATAAGAGGCTCGCTCTCAGGAGTCAGAAAAGCCTGCAATCCGAAGTTCCTGTTGCTTCATAGTTATGGTTAACCTTCTCATTAAGGTGCCTAGTCATTTTCTATTTCGTGGGTCTTTCACTTCACCCACCAAGTAGCTCTTGAGGGACCCTGTTATGGTCTTTTGACCGCTCTGTAGAGTTGATGGTGATTTGGCCTGATATCATATTGGAAAAAAAATGATAGAGCTATACGAAGTTATTACGGATTTATCATCGCTTCTTTCAGGATTATAAGAGGCTCGCTCTCAGGAGTCAGAAAAGCCTGCAATCCGAAGTTCCTGTTGCTTCATAGTTATGGTTAACCTTCTCATTAAGGTGCCTAGTCATTTTCTATTTCGTGGGTCTTTCACTTCACCCACCAAGTAGCTCTTGAGGGACCCTGTTATGGTCTTTTGACCGCTCTGTAGAGTTGATGGTGATTTGGCCTGATATCATATTGGAAAAAAAATGATAGATATGTAAAACGACCTGCATAGCAATTCTTGGACCTTTGCAAAGGCAAAGCGATAAAGAGATCTCAGATATTATCTTGGAGTGCTTGCAGATGACGCTTTCTGCCCCACGTGGGAGCGGCCCGTTGTGTTTTCATTTATTATATAAGGGGAACCAGCTAGACCATAGATAACCTCGAAGTTGATAGAAAAGTATTCCAGATGCAAAAGAACGTAGATAATCTCGAAGCTGTGTGCCGTTTGTATGCCTTGGCATATTATATTCACTAAGTTGAGATTACCAAAGGGGGTTCAGAATCCAGCTTGGACTTGGATTCTGTTCCATTCTCTCCGCTGTCTCTGTTCTCTGCCGTTCATCTGGAGGTGAGCCAAATCTTGGTGCGCTCTTGATCTCCTTCGCGAGGGTTGTTTCATTTCCGAGGGTTGCGGTTAAGAGCTTACCTGAATTCTGTGGAAATTTAGGTTCCTACCTAGGTCTGTCGTTGGCTTCTAATTCTCGGGGTTTCGTTGTTCTGGTAGTCGCGATCTTCTTCCCTCTTTGTTTCTCCAATCCAAACCATATGCACCCGGCTTCTAGAAAATTACAGTTTCTTCCCTCGGTTTGATTCCTTGTTGATCCCCGCCTTTCTGTTCATCGCAGAAAAGTGAAGACGTTGTTCGTCTGATGAGGTTACATTACAGGGAAATTTAACACAATCCTTGGAATTTTCTTCCCTTCGCTTGTTCCTTCTTCTAGTTAAAAGAGTCAAATGGGGGATGTGTCGTTGAATCGACCGATCAAGGTCGAACCAGCTGCTGGAGGCTGT
This sequence comes from Eragrostis tef, assembly GCA_000970635.1. Taxonomy (NCBI): domain Eukaryota; kingdom Viridiplantae; phylum Streptophyta; class Magnoliopsida; order Poales; family Poaceae; genus Eragrostis; species Eragrostis tef. The sequence goes on along the minus strand of LAPY01001035.1, from coordinate 127,829 downwards.
ACACAGGTAATCAAAGAGGTGTTTTTTGTTGACATGTCGTGTTTGTTACTTGGTTCTTGCAACTAACGTACTGATTGCTGAACTGCTGTGTATGTAGTTTCATGTCTCCCTTTCGCTTAATAATGATTTTAGGTAGCAGCTTGCTATGATAATTGCTACCTGTCATTCAATAACGTTGCACGTCATGCTATTTTCCAAGTGGCAAATGATGTAACTGAACTAACTGTTGCTTGTCTAAATCAAGAAAAATCTCTCTTTCTAGGCATATTGTTCTTTTAAATAACAATTATCTTTATCCATTTCACGTATAATTGGATCATAGAAATTGTGGTGATGTATCCTTGAACATGAATTTTGGAATTCTGTATACTCTATTTTATTAGCCAATTCCTGTACGCAATAAATAATTTTTTCTTGTCATATTCTGTGACAGGGAAATCGGTTACTAGACACATAATTTTTTCTTGTGATTCTGTGACAGGGAAATCGGATAAGAGACATGTCAGCTGGGTGGACAGATGAGAGACACATGATGTACATAAGCTCTATGGAGGCATCTTTTGTTGATCAACTGCACAATCATGGACACCAGTCGCGCCATGCAAATGAGAATGGCTTCAAGGTTCTCCGTGGGGGTGTGTGGGAGTATATCAAGTATGAGAAGTCTAATGATTATGAACGAAGTAGGGCTAGATACCGTCTGCCTGCAAGCCCTTGGATCCAGCATTTTAGGCCACGCCATTGCAGTAGCAATGCGCAAAGTGATGGGCTGGAGGATTCTGAGGGTGATCATGAATCGGGTACTCAGTCAAACCGGAAGAGGATCTCTGTGTCTCATGGAAGGAAAAAAGAAGCTTGTAATGGAGAAAACCACCTTCGTGGTGAAACAACAGGTGTCTAACTTGATTATCTCATTTGTACTTCTAGGCAGAATGCTCAAAGTTTTGTGGTCATTGTTTTGTCTTAGTCAATGTGGTTAAGGTGTTCGAAAGGGCTATGCAGGTCACAATTCATAGTTTATAATGCAGTCCATTTATAATTGCTTCCATAGCTCTTCCTGCAATTCAGTATCTGGATGCACTATAGTTTATTCATATGTTTTTATTTGAGAGTTCATGAACTACCTAGAACTTAAGCTCCAATAAATTGTACTCCCTCTGATGCCCTTAACACTAACTATTGGAGAGTTCATGAACTACTCCCTCCATTCTTTTTTTGCTGTCGTTTCAGACAACAAAAATGAACTACAAACTACCTAGAATTTAAGCTCCAAAAGATTGTTACTCTGATTTTTTTTCTTGACGTTAAGACCAGAATTTTAGTGCATATTCGGACTAGAACCACTGTTTTTTACTCGAAACGGACTAGAACCACTGTCTGAACGTCAATAAAAAATAGTCGGAGGGAGTATGTTTTTCTGTTTCTTCTGGTAGCTATTAGCTCGGAACTTTTAGATTTTGACTCCTTACTATCGTTATCGGGGGCTGCATCATGTGATGAGCTTAATTTCTAACGCCAGTCTATTTTTTCCCTTACAGAGGTCTCCGATCAGAATTTTGCCGATGAAGTTGGAAGTTGATGCTGAATCAAGTACAGGATGCAAGAAAAAGAGATCAAGTATTAGTTCCACTGAGCTGCTGAATGATCAAGTAAATTCACGGGATCAATTACCTTAGTATATATGTTGCAGGTATCGAGATGCTTGTTCTAGGAAAGATTTTGAGATAATGATACTGAGTGAAGCAAGCTATCAGTGTTCTTTGTCAGCCTTTTATTTGAAAGTCTGAACCACTTTCATAGCCAAAAGCCCTTGGTGGTAAAGGGGCTCTGAACGAAGCCGCCGAAAGAGTACCTCCCGGCGATATGAAACTGAGTACTGCAGCAGTTTGTATGCTCGTTTAACACGTTAGGTTATTATTATGTATCTGTGAATAGCCACTAGCTGTATTGTCCGAGGAACCATAGGCAAGGTCTCTATTTGGTAGATTCATATTGTTTGATCCTATGGATGTAATGTTTTTCTTGATGCTTCTTTTGGGGCAGTTACTATTTGGTAGTACGAGTTAAATGTACATTTTTGGCACAATATGAGAATCATCGGCCCACATCTCGATGGTTACGGCAAAGAGGGAAAAATATGGGAGTACAAACGGAGCGGAGCGGATAATATCTTTCTCATATCCTAATCCATTTTATTTCCTCGGATTCGGAGCGGAGCGGATAATATGCGGATGCGGGTATGGATACGGGTTTCTTTGGATGTTGGAAATGGTGCAGATTTGGACTGGAAGCGGATCGGAAGCGGGACTTCAAATGTCAGATATAATACGTTTTTACTAAATAATTATATAGTGATTAATAATTCGTCAAAGCATATTGAATAACCTAGAGCAACCATACTGTAGCCAAAAAACCATAAGATCCTAACTACAAGTTCACATTTTAAATATCAAGTAAGCACGTCAAAACAAAACGAAAGTTCTCAAGTAAAGTTCTTTAATTTCCTTTATTCTCTTGCCATCACGCCATAACTAGATTTTTTTTACAATATTGTTAATTATATTTCATGAATAGTCGAAAACATATTTGCATATATGTTAGTTGGTCCTTTAATATTGTCAGATTATCCTATTTTGAGATTTGGATAATCCGTTTTAATATTTCGGATAATCCATATCCGTCGGATTTTGTTACTCCCATATCGTAATCCGCATCCGGATGCGGATGCAGATCGGATCGATTAGGATATCTAAAATCCCACACCAAATCCTCAAAAATCGGATTCGGACCGGATCGGATCAGATA
>LAPY01001034.1:134345-145652 GCA_000970635.1 Eragrostis tef | reverse complement strand
CTGACGCCACGCCACCTCCCTCCGTGCTCTCGTGCGTGTGCGACGCGGTCCGGTGGCTTCGCTCGCCGGCGTGGGAGCGCGCCTTGCCGTGTCTTTCCTATATTTAACAGGATGATTTGGACGAAGAAAGCAATAATCAATCATGCTCTTCGTGCCAATGAATGGGAATATGCGTTGCTTTGGTGCAGACATGTGCTTCCACATCATGAATTGGCATCCTCGTTAATTAATCAACATCCAGTCCCTGTCACCGGGTGACAATTGGCAGCCCTTTATTCTAAGAAAAACTCCTCAACATTGTTTGTTTAATTATATCCAGCTCAAAAATAAAGGTTAATGTCAAACTCAAGATTTGGTCTAGATATTTCCAAGGGCCCGTCACTTTCATGAAACGGATAAAATAATTTCATCACCATAGACTTCGTTTCAATGGCAGCACGTCAAAAGGTGAACAAAAGAGAGCTCTGCATGAAGACTGGAGTGAGCACACAACAATCCAGAAATGTAGACTTCTGATAAATGGGCTTGCTCGACCCATGACAGTATGGGCTTCCATAGCAGCCCATAAATTTCTCTCTCTCGGCCCCCGTTATCCACAACGCACTGATGCTTCAGACCAAACGAAAGCGCCATGCCAATGCCAGCGACACTGCCACTGCCCGCCGCGGGCATGGTCGCCGCCTCGCCGCCAGCTCCGGTCACCACCACAGGGGCAGCGGCTTACAAAAGATATCTTCCTCTCCGCATCGTAGCTACTCCAGCGACTACTTCCTCTTCACCGCTTTCTACTTCCACCTCGGCCGTCTCCGGCACGCCGTCGTCTGTGACGCATTCCAACAAGCAACTGGTGGGCAGAGCCGGTACCTCATCGAAGCCAAGCAAGCCCCGGGTCTTCTTCCTCGACGTCAATCCGCTCTGCTTCCGCGGCTCACAGCGCAGCCTCAGCGCCTTCGCGCGCTGGCTCGCTCTCTTCTTCTCGCATGTCAGCCTCCGCGACCCCGTCATCGCCGTGAGGACCCCTAAGACTCTCCCCTGCAAGACGAATCATCTTTTATCTATACGTGACTCTAAAATTCACTCTGTTGTGTTAGGTTTTGGACGGGGAGGGAGGGAACGAGTACCGGAGGCGGCTTTTGCCGTCGTACAAGGCGCACAGGACCCGCGGAGTGGGCACCGGCGCCGACTCGCGCGTTGTTGACGTGCTCCGTGAGTGCAATGTTCCGGTCAGTTAATCGACAAAAATGTCTAATACTCAATATTTTTTCTGTCAAAATTTATACGCTGATAATTTGCAAACCGCAAACTCAGGTTGTCAGAGTCGATGGGTATGAGGCAGATGATGTGGTGGCTACCTTGACAGAGCAGGTTTTACAAAAGGGTTTCAGAGTTGTCATTGCTTCACCAGATAAGGACTTCAAGCAGCTGATCTCTGAGGATGTTCAGTTAGTAATGCCCATTCCTGAGATTGGCCGATGGTCTTTTTATACTTTAAGGCATTACATCGCGCAATACAAATGTGATCCAACTGCAGATTTAAGCCTTAGTGAGTATTATATTTCTTTGGTTTCAATATGCAAATGTACAGTTTGGTTTTGTCATTGACTCTTTATCTAATGAATTGAAAGTTATGTTGCACAGGGTGCTTTATAGGTGACGAAGCAGATGGTGTTCCAGGAATCCAGCACTTGGTTCCGGGTTTTGGTCGGAAGACTGCTGTGAAACTACTGCAAAAACATGGTTCTTTGGAGAACTTGCTGAATACAGCTGCAGTTAGAACTGTGGGCAAAGATTATGCCCAGGATGCTCTTACTAAGCACGCAGATTACTTGCGGAAAAATTATGAAGTTCTTAGCCTGAAGAGGTATGAATTTTTCAATTATCAGTAATCATAAAAATCATATTAGATAGTGCTATTGAGTGCCGACCTGGGTAGCTAGCCCGTATTTTGTGATCAAGAAAGAGTAGAAAAACGTAACAGAATGGAAGTATGGTTATGAGACATCTTTCGTATGCTGCATGATAGTCTAAAGGAACAACTGAACTTACTCCTTTCTACTGCAACAGGGATGTAAATGTCCAGCTTGACGATAGATGGTTATCCACAAGGAAAACATACAATGACACCTGTGTTCTATCTGATTTTATCCTTAAATTTGACGAAGGCAGAAGCTAAGTGACCGGCATAATCAAACTGTTGCACAAGCTGTGTTGCTTCACAGATTATGTATCACTTAACAAGAAAGTGTACGATCGTCGAACGAGCTACTTGCTGAAAAACTTGGTATACTATTTCCTTGCTCCGATGTATAGTTTTCATCACGTATTTTTGATAGTAATGTGTGGAAATTGGGTATTCTAACTACGCTCAAACTAGTTGAAAGTACAAACTTGTAAGGCAATTCCTATCATGGTACCCTGATATCCGGAAGATGCTTAGAAGAATTGGCAGAATCAAGCTGTAGTTGTAGTAATAAGCTGTAAGATCAGTCAAGTACTCTACCAGGAAACTCCAGATGGAGTGCTTTCTTCTGGTAGCTGCTCGTTGATGTGTATCATTAGATTCAAGCAGTTTGTTGTAAGTTCGTTCTAACACAGTATTTAACCTCAAGCTGCCAACTGTAGTCAGCGACAAAAGTTATTGTGAAGTTTACGCGCCTGTTCTGTCTGGTTTAATGTTGCAGTACTCGAGTTGTGATACCTAAAAAATACCTAAAATTGTCTGCAAAGCATCTTACTCCAGACTGCAGGACAGATCATGATGACAGAAATAATGTATCCTCGTACTCTGTTTTTGCTCGCTGCAGAACAGATGTTGGGGTCTTTTTCTGTTAGCTCACTTTACATATACTTTTGAAAATCCCGTGCCCACCTTAGCTTAGAGTTGCAATTCCTAAAACCATGGCAATTAGGTGCTGAATTTTGAGCAGCCGAGGAAAGGAACTGTTTACTGCAATGAGAAAGTGCTCTTGTTCATTATCAAAAGGAAGAAAAAGCATCTTGTTGCCTCGAGACATGACCTGAATCTTGAACTTTGGTCTCGCATCGCGCGTACTCACGGGAGGATCCAAAACAAAGCAGCAGTGGGCATCGGCCTTGCGACCGTTGCAATGGAAATGGAATCCAACGCCCGCCCTTTTCTTGGATGCCTGGAAGCGATTGTGCAAGCTAGTGATCGTTTATACTTGTGGATGATGGTTAACAACCCAACTGTGACTGTGAGCAACTATGTTCAGGCGGTCAGGACATGTTAATTGATTTAAGGGCTTAAGAGAACAGGACTGTAAACTGTACAAGCAGCTTTCCTGGCTCTAAAACATGGTGCCTTGCTTTACTTTAGGTTTCCACCTTCCCTCCTCCTCTTCTTTTGATTCTTTTGGAGATACAAAATTGCCCCTCTTTCATATCCGTTGCAGATATGGCAGCTCAAATGGAATGTGCTTGATCTACGCATAATGCTCTCGTAGTCTCGTTGTTACCAGTAGTTCAATGCAGTAAACAGGTAAACACTTTACTATAAACGTACACGATCATCGCCTCTGATTTTCAACGGCAAGAACTGTAGCGCCTGACCTGGATCAGAGAACCGTTCCGATCGATGCAGCGACGAGACAACACAACCGATCACAGTACTGTTTGCTCGCTTAAACGTTGGGATCGCAACTGTAAGGTTTGGCTGGACCCGAGACAGGACATGACACCGGTCCATGACCATGCGGGTTTCTAGCATATGTCAAACGGCTTCGTAGAGGATCTTGGAGAGAAGAGTAGTTTTTACCAGCATGATCGGATCGGCGGCAGGAGTACACACACATAAGACTGAACAGATACTAAAATGTGAGTATAACGAAACTTGTTCAAGTAATTACACAGGTGTAGCACAAACTCTAACTGTAACTGCTAACTCTATTCATCTGCAAATTCAAAATTCTAATTTCCTAATAATAAAACTTAATACTATAGCTAATATATGTTTGAAGCTCAAGCAACCAAGCCGACGTAATCGAGCTCCACGGACCCTAACCACAGCTGGCCCTTTAGCCGCCGTCACCTCCTCGACCTCCACCCCGTCAGCGTTCAGGCGAACGCCGACCAGATGTTTGACCGGAGCCGTCGCCGGCGTCGCGTTCAACCGCTGCTTCTCCTGGTTGAGCGCCACCCAGTAGCCGCCCTTTGTGTCGCGCCTCACGTTGTCCGGGTACCCGGGCAGGTCCGCGAGCAGCTCGTACTGCCCGGCCTTCTCGCCGCGGATCCAGTACTTGTATGCCTGGCAGGGCAGGCTGCCCGCCACGCCGTTCGGATACGGCAGGCCGGACCTAAGCACGACGACGCGCTCCTTGGCCGCGTCGTACCTGAGCAGCCGCCCCGTCGCGTCCGAGTCCATCATGATCTCCGTGTTGAACCGGCGCGGGTACGTCGCGGAGCTGTCCGTGAAGTAGACGTCCCCGGTGGCCTGGTCCACGCCCAGCCCGTTGACGAAGCGGAACGGGGCGCCGTCCGCGGCGGACGCGACCACCTCGGCCTCGCCATGAGCCCGTGGTACGCGTCGGCGATGTAGAGGTCGCCCGTCTTGGCGTGGAACTGCAGGCCCAGCGGCCGCCCGCAGATGCTCTCCGTGTCCTGCGACGCCGCCGCGGACGCCGTGCACAGCGGGATGTTTCGGTAGTTGGCGCCGTACGCGAACGTGGTCCACCCCACCGCGCTGCCGCCCCACTTGATCACGCGCCCGTCCGAGACGCCGGCGCAGGGGCCCTCGCCCTTGCCATCGAACGCGAGGCTCTCCGCGCCGGTGACGCCGCTGGGCAGCACACGACGGGACGAGAAGGGCTAGGGCGGCGACGAGGACAAGCCACGTCGCCGGGTTGCGCCCCATGTCGTGCGTCGCCGTTTTCTCGCGAACTCGTGTAGCGTATGCGTGTGATTTCTCGTTGATGATGTGCCGCCTGACGCGCGATGGATCGTAGTTTTATGGCCGGGAACTTGCAGTTTCGTCGTCGTAGTCGGAGGCTGTTAAGGAACGTCGTTTCGGAGCCGGACGCCGACCGACGACGAGACGAACCCGTGTTGGGAACCGGCTGTGCGGCGCACGGGACTCTGCCGTCGTCCGGTTGCGATTCGCCCTCCCAAATAAACACGCAGCCCGCTTCGCTTTTGGACGTGCAGGAGCGGCCTCCGAGCACGGAGTTCGAACGCACCTCGACCGTGAAAAACACAGATGAAGCACGGAGCAAAACATCCGGCAACCAAGCCGTTGGGATGGCCGTACGTGCGCTTCTATTCTGCACGAAGCCACGGACAAAGGAACCAGCTCCCAGCACGAGCAGACAGATTCTGCTGTCAGCTAATAGAGCGTAAGTAAGGCAGGCCGATGCATGGTACTGTACGGTGGCCTCCAGTTCGTGGACCGGCTGGACGGCCGGCCCGGGGGGTTTGTCCGGCTCTTGGTCCCTGCACGGCCCGGACGGGTCCAGTCGCCCACGAGTGATGCGTGCCTCGTGCTGTCGTGCACTTGCAGCATTTCATCATCCGCGTGTGCGCGGCCGTTTCAATTTAGTAGCAGGCCACACCATGAGCGTCCTTGGGGTGGACCATATGGATCCGAGATAATTCTCAAAAAAAAAAAAAGGATCCGAGATGCACGGGGGCGAAAATTGGCGACGGGTTCTTGGCCGATTCTCAGGGACGAACATTTCCCTGGTTCCCCACTGCAATGAGTCGAACCAAAAGATGTGTTGTTACTGCCTTTCGTTCACCTTGGCTACAAGTTCACGCTGGTTCTGCAACCGCACAAAACATGAAGCACTTGCAGACTCTTGTATTTAAGACATCCAGAGTCGAGACGCCATGCAAAGCAACTGCAACTGGGGAGACAGTAGACGCACGTCCATGTCCATACATAAATGGGCGCGCAAACGTCAAACATGACAGCGGTGCATGTCCACGCCGCCAATCATAACATCATATCTTTCCCACGATTAAAAACTCAACGAAACGGGCCCTCCCGCTCCATAGTCCCATGGCTGGCTCCTCTCCTCTCACAGACTCACGGCCTTTGAGCAAAACACGGAGAAAGAACACACACACACCGCGAGACCACGCACATGCCGACCCAACCATGTCCGCGGCTCACCGATGACCGATCCGTTCCCTGAAAGTTGCCGCGCCAGGAGCAGCCCCCGTTTGTCAGCGGCACACGTCTCGTTAGCGCCCAGACAGAACGGAAGCTCTCGATTCGGCCATTAAAAGCGGTTGAGCACATGGCCATTCTGGACGAGCGGTTTTGTACTGACCCACAGCTGGATAGTCAAAGGGGACGCGAGGTTTGGCCTTGCAAATGCTGCTGCACAGGAACAATGTTCCTTGGCCTTCTTTATTTGCACCAGCTGTTCCCGGCGGCGCTTTTCCTTCCCTTTGTTTGGTTCCCTTTTGCGTGTTGTCGTTCGAGGAACAGGCATCGGAACGGGCGGCAGCTCCTGCGGATGTTCCGACCCACGCTTAGTTTAAGCTCATCATTAGCAGCACAAGCGCTGGGCACATGCCGCCTCCTTTTTTCTGCTCGGCCTGCAGCCTTGTCCTTTTGCTGCTTCGTGGAAGGCAGTCCAGGTTGGTGCGAGTCTGTGGCAAAGGATATTGAAACATGTTTTTGCTTTAATCATCCCTTCCCTAATGAGAAATGAGGTGTTGTCAGTCACTAATCAGGGAATGGCAGCCTGGTAGTACTCTTGTTCTCAGTCCAACCTTGAATAACATGTCAAATAAGGTGGCCACCTTCTTGATGGAAACGAGTACACAACACTGTTAATATAGAGCTCAGGACACGAACAGAGGACACGAACAGGAGAATATGCAGGTAACATGGATACAGTAATGATGACAAGTACTTCTAAATTTAGCAGATCCATGATAATCCAGATAGGCAATGTACAGACAGATATACAGAGGAGCAAATAATAGTCAGTCCTTCCCACCATTACCTCCCTGCTCTCAACAAACATCCACAACAATGTCATTATATCATATCACCCTCTTCCTCCAACTACTATCACAAAAACCGAACTCACTTTGGTTTAATTAAACAATCTCGAATGTGAACCAAAACCAACAAAAACCAATCATTAACGAACAATAACCAAAAGCTTTCTCTCTTCTATCACGTTCAGATGAACTGTTTTGTCGACAATGTAACTGTAGAACACAGGCAGCTGCAACCTTCAAACTCATTCGCTGGTGCTCTTGACGGAGCAAAACATCCGGCAACCAAGCCGTTGGGATGGCCGTACGTGCGCTTCTATTCTGCACGAAGCCACGGACAAAGGAACCAGCTCCCAGCACGAGCAGACAGATTCTGCTGTCAGCTAATAGAGCGTAAGTAAGGCAGGCCGATGCATGGTACTGTACGGTGGCCTCCAGTTCGTGGACCGGCTGGACGGCCGGCCCGGGGGGTTTGTCCGGCTCTTGGTCCCTGCACGGCCCGGACGGGTCCAGTCGCCCACGAGTGATGCGTGCCTCGTGCTGTCGTGCACTTGCAGCATTTCATCATCCGCGTGTGCGCGGCCGTTTCAATTTAGTAGCAGGCCACACCATGAGCGTCCTTGGGGTGGACCATATGGATCCGAGATAATTCTCAAAAAAAAAAAAAGGATCCGAGATGCACGGGGGCGAAAATTGGCGACGGGTTCTTGGCCGATTCTCAGGGACGAACATTTCCCTGGTTCCCCACTGCAATGAGTCGAACCAAAAGATGTGTTGTTACTGCCTTTCGTTCACCTTGGCTACAAGTTCACGCTGGTTCTGCAACCGCACAAAACATGAAGCACTTGCAGACTCTTGTATTTAAGACATCCAGAGTCGAGACGCCATGCAAAGCAACTGCAACTGGGGAGACAGTAGACGCACGTCCATGTCCATACATAAATGGGCGCGCAAACGTCAAACATGACAGCGGTGCATGTCCACGCCGCCAATCATAACATCATATCTTTCCCACGATTAAAAACTCAACGAAACGGGCCCTCCCGCTCCATAGTCCCATGGCTGGCTCCTCTCCTCTCACAGACTCACGGCCTTTGAGCAAAACACGGAGAAAGAACACACACACACCGCGAGACCACGCACATGCCGACCCAACCATGTCCGCGGCTCACCGATGACCGATCCGTTCCCTGAAAGTTGCCGCGCCAGGAGCAGCCCCCGTTTGTCAGCGGCACACGTCTCGTTAGCGCCCAGACAGAACGGAAGCTCTCGATTCGGCCATTAAAAGCGGTTGAGCACATGGCCATTCTGGACGAGCGGTTTTGTACTGACCCACAGCTGGATAGTCAAAGGGGACGCGAGGTTTGGCCTTGCAAATGCTGCTGCACAGGAACAATGTTCCTTGGCCTTCTTTATTTGCACCAGCTGTTCCCGGCGGCGCTTTTCCTTCCCTTTGTTTGGTTCCCTTTTGCGTGTTGTCGTTCGAGGAACAGGCATCGGAACGGGCGGCAGCTCCTGCGGATGTTCCGACCCACGCTTAGTTTAAGCTCATCATTAGCAGCACAAACGCTGGGCACATGCCGCCTCCTTTTTTCTGCTTGGCCTGCAGCCTTGTCCTTTTGCTGCTCGGTTTGTGGAAGGCAGTCCAGGTTGGTGCGAGTCTGTGGCAAAGGAGATTGAAACATGTTTTTGCTTTAATCATCCTTTCCCTAATGAGAAATGAGGTGCTGTCAGTCACTAATCAGGGAATGGCAGCCTGGTAGTACTCTTGTTCTCAGTCCAACCTTGAATAACATGTCAAATAAGGTGGCCACCTTCTTGATGGAAACGAGTACACAACACTGTTAATATAGAGCTCAGGACACGAACAGAGGACACGAACAGGAGAATATGCAGGTAACATGGATACAGTAATGATGACAAGTACTTCTAAATTTAGCAGATCCATAATAATCCACAATGTACAGACAGATATACAAAGGAGCAGATATTAGTCAGTCCTTCCCACCATTAACTCTCCTGCTCTTAACAAACATCCATAACAATGTAATTATATCATATCACCCTCGTCCTCCAACAACTATCACAAAAACCGAGCTCACTTTGGTTTAATTAACACAAATCTCGAATGTGAACCAAAACCAACAAAAACCAATCATTAACGAACAATAACCAAAAGCTTTCTCTCTTCTATCACGTTCAGATGAACTGTTTTGTCGACAATGTAACTGTAGAACACAGGCAGCTGCAACCTTCAAACTCATTCGCTGGTGCTCTTGACCTTCGATCTGTAAAGGAGCTTCTTCTTCTTTGATGCAGCGTTGTTGATTGTTAGCACAAGCTTGCCGGCCTCGCCAACCTTGAAGCTGCCCTTCATGATTGGTTCCTCGTTCGCGGGCACCTTCCTTGTTTTCTGAACGATGACAGTGTATCCGCCCTCGGCATCGGGGGTGAACTCTGCGCCATAGCTCACCTCCCAACCAAGCACTCGGAGTTCCCATACAATGGTGGAGTTCTACAAATAAAGCACATTTGTATGCAGTTAGTATCAACAATCTAAGGACTGCAAAGTTCACTTAAAGTGATTTAAGATGTACACAAGGGATAACCTCAGTGGCTGGAATCTCAATTGTTTCTTTGGATTGGGCTTTGATAGCAAGCTCAGTGACTGCATCAGATGTGGTGAACTCAGGATCGTCCTCCTTGAACAGGCCGCCAAATTGAACAGGTACTTGCTCAGGTGCAATGTATCTGAATTTTGTTGAAAAACATAAACATTACTTAGGAACATATAATACATAGAAGATTAAATAAGCAAGTCATAAGCAATGATCATTATTCAAGAATTTTTTCATCCCAAACCTGAATAGGGTCTCGGCCGACTTGGCCGGGCTAGCGAAAACAAACTTGCTCTTGGTGCGCTGTGTCAGGAATGGGCTCATCATCTTGTTGGCCGCGAGGTACCACCATGGCACATTGATGAACACCTATGCAAGGGGACAACAAATTTCATTATTCCATTCCACGTTTGAAACAGTTTTCAAACTTGCATTCCACTTCAAATTCTTCGTTCTCTAAACCATGTTAAAAATGTTAAGTTATCGAAGCTTGATCGTGACGAAAAATTTTAAACACAGGAAAAGATCCCAAGTTAACGCTACGACTACCAAAGCACAAAGCCACAAACCAAAAGACAACAGTCAACTCAACGAGCTAGATCAGAGTAAGAAAAGTCCAAGAGGATATAAAGGTCCATCTTTATCACAGGACCCAATGAATAAGCTTTGGCCCAATCAATTTATTCCTAAAGTTGAAATGTAAATCGCGCTAAGATGGAACCTCTCACAATGACCAGCTAAATTTTCGAATCGTACTAAGGCATAGTTAATCGTCACTTCGTAATGGCAGCAGTTCTAAGTCAACAATTCAATTGAAGAGCCGTTACCTTCTTGGCAATGAATTCAGGGTAGTTGTCCTGGAGCAGGGCGACGGCCTGGCGGGTGACGGCGCGGTGCTTGCCGAGCATGGGCGGCGAGTTCTTCAGGTCAGTGACCTGCACCATGGAGCAGATGCCGCTGGGCGAGAAGTCCAGCTTTGACAGGATGCCGCGCTCCAGCAGCTGGATGCGCCACTTGAGGAAGCGCTCCCTCTTCTCCTCGTCGCCGAAGGCCTTCTCGTAGAGGTCCTTGTCCTGGAACTCGCCGTACACGTTGTAGCACACGGGGTGGCCCTCTGGCTTCGAGGAGCGCGTCGATGCCGAAGCGCTTGCGCCAGAGCACGGCGGACTTGAGCATCGCCATGGCCTCCTTCACCTTGAACTCCCGCGCGCGCAGGAACTTGAGCAGCACCGTGTCCGTGCGCTCGTCGTCGCCAACCAGTGGCACACCCCAGATGAACACGGCTTCAGGAACCGCAGCCTGCGCCTCCGCTTCCGGCGCGACCGGCACGACGGTTTCCTCGATCGCCTCGACCGTTTTGGTGGTCCCCTCCCCCTCGGCGACCACGACGGTATTCTCCTCGGGCTCCGGCTTGGCCTCTTCGGCCACTGGCTCAGCCTTGGTCTCCTCGACCGGCGCCTTCGCCTCGGCTTCCTCGGTTGATGCTTCCGCGGGCGCCTCGGTCTTGGGCTCCTCAGTCTCGGGCTTCTCGGCTTCCGCCTCCGCCGCCACCTCAGTCTTGGCCGGCTCCTCGGTCTTGGCTTCCTCCTTGGACGGCTCCTCAGCCTTGGACTCCTCCTTGGGCGGCTCCTCCGCCTTGGTCTCCTCCTTGGGCGGCTCCTCCGCCTTGGCCTTCGGCGGCGGCGGGGGGGGGGGGGGGCTTGAATCGCCCGGGGGGGGG
>LAPY01001034.1:94628-105312 GCA_000970635.1 Eragrostis tef | reverse complement strand
TGGCCACCAACAGGGCATGGCAATGTCCTCCGTGATTGGGAGGACTCTCACCGTCACTGCACCTCCATTTCTTCCTTGCGATCACAACGACACCTCCTTTCTCCTTTGCACGACTGCTACCACTGGACTGCTGAAGTCTCCCTTTGCAGGCAACTAGGCAAGTAGCAATGGCTGGCCGGCCGGAAACTGACGCATGATGAACTGGTGTATTGCCGATCAGTTTCAGAGAGCACGTCATCGTGTTAGCTGCTTAACTATACGTGATGTTCTTCTTGCTTACGCTTGCGTCGCCGCAGTGGCTCAGAGGTTACATTTTTCTTTCGGGGCTTTGATACTCGATGCATTGCCGTGAACGTAGACGAGCTGGCGCCAGCCGAGTCGGCTGGACCCAATGTCACCGCCGTCTTCCGTACGCCGTCGAAAGCAGATGTTGCCACCCGCTCGCAGGAAAAGACACTCGCCGTGGAACCAGACTCAAAAACCACTGAAATGTGCCTCACGCCGGCCGTGTGTGCGGCGTCGTCACTCCCGCTGGAGCCGTGCACGCCCCAGGTTGCTATTTCGATAGACCCAGGGTGGTCGCTATTTTAAATAGCGACCACCCAGGCCGGCATGGCACGCCCGCCGTCGAGCTCCAGAAGCTGCAAGATGCGCGTCACGGCGTCGTAAACCACGTGCGGGCGCCATCGTCCTCTACCTCAGACGTTCTGCTCGGCACACTGGCGCTCGTGCATGCTTGTCGGCGGTCTGCCCCCAGAAGACGGCCGGCTCGGCGTGTCCTCCTCGTGGAAGCCGTCCTCTGGGACAGCGGCTGGGTGTTGAGTTCAATAGCAGCGGAGATCGTCCTGACGCGAATTCCTGTGAGATACTGAGGTTTTTCGTCGTTCGGAAGCTCGGCAGTGCCGCCGTGGGCACGCACGCTGTGGTTGTGTGGCGCGCTGGCAAAATAAAACAGTCACTTGGAGCTCACCCGTTTGGTTTCCCCTTGTTGATCTGTGCTCATAAGCGATCAGTAATAGAGATCCTCGCAACGCTGCCTTGGATTCCAGCATATATACGTAGCAGCATGATGCAGCATGTCCGGCTCTCGAAGGAAAGGACACGGATCAATGAGCCCACGGACGACGGCTCGAAGAAAATACAGGCATTGAACCTTGCTTGTATATATTTTCCCCTTGACATTGCAATTGTTTGTTCACTGAAGTTAGAAACAGCATAGAGCCTTTTTTTTTCTTCAGCACAAAGCCCTTCAACTGCAATCATATAAACAACCACTGCATCGTTAGGTGATAAAACCCGACTGTCTCTTGCGGTGCAATTACATGCAGTTGCACTAGCTAGCCGCGCGACAAGTCACCTACCTGGCTATAGCTAGGCACGAGCATGACGCTAAAGTTGTTGAAACGAGAAACAACAATCCACTCTACATTCAGAACAAGGCATGCCTGACTCCGCTCTAAAATAGTACATGAATTAGACGAAAAATACATCCAGTTTCTATTTGAAATTTTGAGCTTCTTAGTACCTTTGCTTTCAACGCCGACTCGAATATATAGTTCGGCCATGGCTTTCGTGCTTGAAGAGTTTGTTAAGACATTCAGCTTAATTATGTTGGTTACCGTGTATTCTCCCATACTTGCGTGCGAGTTCAACGTACTGAAAGGCTGAAGACACCAAGTCAGAGTTTAGACTAACCGGAATGACACCTTCAGAGAGAATACCGCTTTAAACAGCTAGAGATTGCATCATACAAGAGTCAAATCTGCTCCTTTTGTATGGGATTTGAGTAACGTTTTTTGTTTCAAGTCCTCGTTCTTCTGCTCGACGATGTCTCCTCCGATTTCAGTTGGCACACTCACCTGGTCACCTCTTATGAATAAACGTACGTAAACCCTACCTCTATGAGCACCTTCGAAGGACTGAGCATCCGACAGACCTGGAGATTTTCGAAGTCATTTAACGCATGACACAAGTAAATCTTAGAAAATTCGCTCCCACCGAAGTCGAACACATAACTTCAAAGGTGTTACTCGGATGCCTTAACCACTAAGCGAAGACCTTTTCACACTTGGCCAAGTTGCTAAACATGTTAAGCTAACCTCGATCGGGCGCGCGCCACTTATACGGGCCAGGCCCAAGAAAACTTGAGAGGCGCGCGATTACGGAGGCCTGGCCCGCACGCAGGCCCGCAGCGCAGATCCTATATATAGCGCGCGCTACAGGGAGCTGGGCTGTAGCGCGCTTGGAGATTCGAGCTGGCGTCCAAGGAACGGTGGAAAAGCAAGGCGGGCCACACGCGTGTGATGACGGGGAACCAGAGAGCGAGCTGCCGGCTGACGCGCTGCAGTTGCCGCCATCACATTGGACAGAGTGGGATGAAGATAGATTCAAAGTTTCAAATCGATTTTTCTCTTCAACCATAATTTTGTTTTTGAATCCGTTTGAACTATAATGATCTTTATAATTAATGCAACAAAAAAAGATCTCACATGAATATATTTTTTAAATTTTTAAAAATCATCATTTTAAGTGCATTGTTTATATTGTTTTAGCAATTATAATCAATTGTTCTAGCTTGTTTACAAAATGTTTCAAAAAGAAAAATCGATTGTTCTAACAATGACCAATTGTTCTAGCGTACTTACAAAATGTTCCAAAAAGAAAAATCGATTGTTCTAACGATTACAACCAATTGTTCTAGCCTTCTTACAAAATGTTCCAGAAAACAATTGTTCTAGCAATTACAACCAATTGTTCTAGCCTTCATATAAAATGTTCCGATAAAAGAAAATAATTGTTCTAGCAATTACAACCAATTGTTCTAGCCTTCTTATAAAATGTTCTAAGAAGAGAAACCAATTGTTCTAGTCTTCTTAATCAAATGTTCCGAAAAGAGAAACAAAATGTTGTAGAAAAAAAATCAATTGTTTCAATAACATTATTGTAGCAAAGTGTTTTTTTGACCCTATGTAGCAAAGTAATTAAAAGTAATTTAAAAGACCGCATTTGAAATACTGTAGCAAAACAGCAGCAGCATGACCAGCTCAGCTTCTTCCCATCCTACACCCGCAGGCGTGAATAGAAAAATTAGTAATGACAGGCCATCGTGCGCCCGCACGCAATAGAAAAACTAGTAATGACAGGCCGCGAGCGCGCCCGTGCCCGCCCCTGCTCCCGTAGCAGGCCGTGGGCCGCGCTATACCCAAGCTGCGCGTAGCGCGCGCTGGGTATAGGCGCCCCCGGCCCGCAGTGGAACTCTCGGTCGGGTCCATGCACCGGGTGCAGCACCAAAAAGCCAGGGCGGCCAGACAGCAACGCGCCAACCCGGCTCGTCTAACGATTTGATTTTCCGTGGACCACGACACCTGCCGGCCCTGTAGACCATTCGTGCGCCACGCCTACTTTCCCCTCTCCTCCACCAGCTTCCCGGCAAGGCGACGCCTCATGGCGGAACGGATGACGTCACCAAAGCCCTAAACCCCGCGCCACTCACCGGCATCGCTGCCCCCGTGTGGGCCGGCGGCCTCACCGGGAGCCTAACCTCCATTTTATGATTCTGGAGCCAGCAGTAGCAGGCTAGCAGCCTCCAGTGATGCACAAGCTCCTCCCCCGCGCCGCTTCCTTCCTCGACGCCGCCGCCGCCGCGTCGACACTGCTGCTCTCCTCCCCCCGCATGCCGGCGCTCCGACTGTCCGGTCCGGCCCTCGCCGCGCGTCCCACCTCAAACCCTAGGCGCTTCCGCTGCCCGGGGTGGCTTCGCTACGACGGCGCGAGGACGGGACTCTGCTCCATCCAGGCTGCGAGACGCGGCGGAGATGCGGAGGATGAGAGGCAGAAGGTTGGTGGCCGAGGTGGGAGTTTCGCGGTGTCGGAGAGGAGGCAGAGAGGTTCGGATTGATGAGCCGATAGGGAGCGGGGAGCTGCTCGCCATTCCCGGAGTTGGGCCGCGGAACCTGAGGAAGCTCGTGGACAAGGGATTCGATGGCTTGGCGCAGCTCAAGCAACTCTACAGGGATAAGGTGTGTGCGTGAGCTATTCTCTATTGTCTATTTTGTTGTTGTCCGAGGGGCTAAGCTAGAGCTGAAAGGGGCCTGGTGAATAACTCAAATGATTTTGAAGGAAAATTCTGCTAAACATGAGCACAATAAGTATTGATCTTGTACCCTGGTGCATCTGCATTTAGAGGAACAACATGGCGTTGCACCTGGTTGTTCATAATATTGATACATGTACATTTCCTGCATTTGTTGTATAACTATGAATTTGTTTCCTCTAATAGAGAGTATGAATGAACTTTTATTTGCTTCGTGCTAACAGATGACATGACAATTAATTGCTTATTGTTAAATCGAACATGTGCTTCAGGTTGGAAATTGTTATACACTTACGCTTTGCAAGAGTTGACATGACAATTAGATGGTATCTCAATTTACATATGGCCTTAAATCAGCATTTAGCACATCAGCAGCCAAGAGTGGTAAACTGGTTCAAAGTCAGCTCAGATTTTTATTGACACGCCCATCCTCAAATTGAAATACTGTAAATGTTGTTTTTGTGCTTTCAGTCGGCCATTCCTGTGTTTTTGTATAATGCAAACTTCGACTTTCATGATGTTTTTGTATGGTCTTTCAAAATCATTAGCAAATTTTCTGGGGAAGGTCAGAATAGTACATTTGAAAATAAAAAACTGGACCATTAATCAATTACTTTTACAGTTATCTTTTGCGCTTCATTTGGGCTCCTTAGTTCATTTTGGCACCCTGCTGTGTGACTGTTCTGGTACTTCTTTACTGAATGACGTACATTTAGTCTAACTTCAATACAATCCATGCTAATTGCTGCATTTTTTGAGTATTTCCAGTTCTTTGGCAAGTCTAACGAGAAGATGGTTGAATTTCTGCAAAGTTCCGTTGGCATCATTCACAAGAATCATGCTGAGAGTATAACTTTGTTCATTAAAGAGAGTGTTGATGAAGAGCTGAAAGGCACTGGCACATCTAAACTTCCTAAAAGCAGGAGGCTGACCTTTTGTGTGGAAGGGAATATCAGTGTTGGGAAAACTACCTTCCTTCAAAGAATAGCCAATGAAACTATCGAACTACGTGACCTTGTGGAAATAGTACCTGAACCTATTGCAAAATGGCAGGATGTTGGCCCTGAACACTTCAATATCCTTGATGCTTTCTATGCTGAGCCACAGAGGTATGCATACACCTTCCAGAATTATGTATTTGTGACGAGGGTCATGCAAGAGAGAGAATCTGCAAGTGGAATAAAACCTCTTCGGCTGATGGAAAGAAGTGTTTTCAGTGACCGAATGGTAGATCTATTGTTTCTGTCTCCAAAGCTTTGATATATTCTGATTTCACTTCGATCTGTTCTATTGTCTTTGTCTTGCTCCATTGAAGGAACAAATTTGTTTCTTATTTCCAGGTGTTTGTTCGTGCTGTTCATGAAGCAAACTGGATGAATGAGATGGAGATAAGCATCTATGACTCATGGTTTGATCCAGTTGTGTCATCACTCCCAGGTCTTATCCCTGATGGTTTTATTTATCTGAGAGCTACCCCTGACACTTGCCACAAAAGAATGATGATTCGGAAAAGATCTGAGGAGGGTGGTGTTACTCTTGATTACCTTCAAGGTTTGCATGAGAAGCATGAGAGCTGGCTACTTCCATCTAAGGGAGCAGGTTCTGGTTTATTGTCTGTCAGCCAGCTTCCAGATCATATGGAGGGCTCCCTATCTGCTGGGATACGAGACCGGGTATTCTACCTGGAAGGAGATCACATGCATTCTTGCATTCAGAAGGTGACTTTCTCCTGACCTATTTTTCTTTTGTGTATAGTAATATGACATTTTCTTACACAGATGAGACTCTTGCTCAATTAGGTCCCTGCTCTGGTCCTGGACTGCGACCAAGACATTGATTTTAACAAGGATGTTGAAGCCAAACAACAGTAAGTTTAAGCTTCATTTTTTTTAGTTTAACAAATCGTTGTATTTTGGAAGCTATTTTTAAGGTGTAGAATCAGCAACTTTTCTACTTTATTATTCTTCTAGCTAGCTGTGAACAATTTCAAACTAACGAGCCTTGTGTAAATACAAGTTCCAAACCAGGAGTAAGCGGCTAATGTAATTTTTGTGTAGCTGATGCAAATAGCATATGTTAGCTGTGATGTGGTAGTATAGTGGGCTATTGACACACTCAATTTGTAACTTCTTAGACATCAATTTATTTTTTGGATACCTTTGATGTTGGTTAAGGATTTCATGTTTTCACAAGAGTTTCCAATGTGAATTTCTTATGTGTAGTTTATTTTGTTGCTCGTGTTCCTTGACCATGTTATGTTGGCCTTAATTTGGTAGTTCCTGATATCCGGTCTGCTTTAGTAACAACTAATTGATTGAAGACAAAGCATAATTTCTTTAGAACGATATACTTTCTATCAATAAACAATCTGGAATCCTGTGAGATGTTGCTGTACATACATTTTGAACTGTTTTTTAGGCTACATCGTCTGGTGTATAATGATTCGAAACTGGTTTCTTATACATTTTATTATTATTATATGATGTTGGCATTCTTTTTGTCTAGCTTTTATTTTTATTATTAGTAATATTAGATGCTGTATTACATTAACACCCATGTGCTCTTGAACTCCTTAAAGTTTCTACACTCGTTTGATATATTTGTCCTTGAAGATACGCTCAACAAGTTGTGGATTTCTTTGAGTTTGTGAAGAAAAAGAAGGAATCTCCAACTGCAGAAACGGGTGATGGTGAAAAGAGTGTAAACAAAAGGATCATGCTTCCCCACGGAGGTGGCTTGTGGGTCCCTGGAAACAGCCCCATGCCAGAATCTGCTCTAAAGTCTTTTGATTTCAGACGAACAATGTCTTCCGTCCTATCAACTTAGGGGACTAGCATCATATGCTCACGACATGGTGTCTTGCAAAGTTGAGTTGTCCGTTGACTCGTCTGGGTTGCAGAATAGGACCTTTTAACTGACGTTCTTGTAAATATTTAACGATTGTGTCGGGATTTAGGTTTTTCACCTTGTGCTATCATATGCTATGTGACACTAGTTGGATCCAACACCTCGTGCCTGTAAATTATGTATGATACGGTGTCTGTTCCTGTTAATAGCAAATGGGTGGTAGTGTGGAACTGTTCTCTTTGTGTCGACGTTCTCGTTAATTTCTCTTTTTGCATTGTCTGGCTCTGGCCCGTTCGCAAAAGACCTTCTTGGCCGTTCAGTTTTGTGTACCTCTGTTCTGTACAAGAGTGAAAACCAAAGGCCCTGAATGCTGGTGTTCTGCATAGACTTCCATCCCATTGCCAACCACGTTGAGTTTTTAGTATAAAAAGGCTTGTGTTGTTTTTATTTTTACTTTTTTGTGAGGTCTAGAAGACTAGAACGAATACTCCACCTGTGTCATGAAGACCTGAACGGGTCCGATACGTATCTGGCTAAGTTCATCCAGAAATCAAGGACGGTGAAAAGAGCATGGGCGTCGTACTGAAGTGAATGCGTGATGGATGGTGTATCAGCTAGTGGCTGGACGTGTTAAAGAAAAGCGCTGGTAGTTGGAAGTTCCACTTGGCAACTGTACCGAGCATTTAAACGTGTATCGTTATCGCTGAACATTCTACAATGGTTACCCTACTTCTACGATGGTTCTTTGAAGGTTGATCCAAGGCAACTGTGTCTGTCGGGGCTGAAAGGAACGCCATGCGGACGACCCAGCATTTTCGGGAGAATTCATAGCTGTCGATAGAATTCCATGTTCCTAGTACGTCCATGCATGGAAAACGAATGGCGTGCCCGGAGGCCGCGATTTTCCCCTGGCGCGGTTGAATGGTTGATGACTCGAGATGCGAAGAATTGCATAGAGGAAGGCTGCAGCAAGAGAGGCCGCGTACCAACAAGATGAAGAAGGAATCTCCAACTGCAGAAACGGGTGATGGTGAAAAGAGTGTAAACAAAAGGATCATGCTTCCCCACGGAGGTGGCTTGTGGGTCCCTGGAAACAGCCCCATGCCAGAATCTGCTCTAAAGTCTTTTGATTTCAGACGAACAATGTCTTCCGTCCTATCAACTTAGGGGACTAGCATCATATGCTCACGACATGGTGTCTTGCAAAGTTGAGTTGTCCGTTGACTCGTCTGGGTTGCAGAATAGGACCTTTTAACTGACGTTCTTGTAAATATTTAACGATTGTGTCGGGATTTAGGTTTTTCACCTTGTGCTATCATATGCTATGTGACACTAGTTGGATCCAACACCTCGTGCCTGTAAATTATGTATGATACGGTGTCTGTTCCTGTTAATAGCAAATGGGTGGTAGTGTGGAACTGTTCTCTTTGTGTCGACGTTCTCGTTAATTTCTCTTTTTGCATTGTCTGGCTCTGGCCCGTTCGCAAAAGACCTTCTTGGCCGTTCAGTTTTGTGTACCTCTGTTCTGTACAAGAGTGAAAACCAAAGGCCCTGAATGCTGGTGTTCTGCATAGACTTCCATCCCATTGCCAACCACGTTGAGTTTTTAGTATAAAAAGGCTTGTGTTGTTTTTATTTTTACTTTTTTGTGAGGTCTAGAAGACTAGAACGAATACTCCACCTGTGTCATGAAGACCTGAACGGGTCCGATACGTATCTGGCTAAGTTCATCCAGAAATCAAGGACGGTGAAAAGAGCATGGGCGTCGTACTGAAGTGAATGCGTGATGGATGGTGTATCAGCTAGTGGCTGGACGTGTTAAAGAAAAGCGCTGGTAGTTGGAAGTTCCACTTGGCAACTGTACCGAGCATTTAAACGTGTATCGTTATCGCTGAACATTCTACAATGGTTACCCTACTTCTACGATGGTTCTTTGAAGGTTGATCCAAGGCAACTGTGTCTGTCGGGGCTGAAAGGAACGCCATGCGGACGACCCAGCATTTTCGGGAGAATTCATAGCTGTCGATAGAATTCCATGTTCCTAGTACGTCCATGCATGGAAAACGAATGGCGTGCCCGGAGGCCGCGATTTTCCCCTGGCGCGGTTGAATGGTTGATGACTCGAGATGCGAAGAATTGCATAGAGGAAGGCTGCAGCAAGAGAGGCCGCGTACCAACAAGATGGCCGCTAAACCAAGCCAAGCTTCTCGCACTCTCGCTGCCTCGTCCCCATTCCCATGGGCACGTTCGTGTCGTGACACGAGCAGGGGGCCGGCGATCCAGTTTCCGGTGCATGCATTCATGCCGCCACCGGTATGACCTAAAGACTCCGAGGGCCGTGCAAGGCACTGCACGTCGCTTCTGTAGTCAAGCGATCGTACCGCGTCCGTCTGCACGCCGGCAGACGAGCCAGGCAGGTCAACCTGGCGACGGGCACGGGGATGGCCACTCTCACGGTCTCACCTCGCGATCTCCTGCAAATCCATTTCCATCACTCGTCCACCTGCCACCGGCGATGCGAGGCCAATCACACGACTCGCTCACTAGCCTCACCACTCGCCGCTTTTCACCGGCCTTCTCCTCTCGCCAGCCCTCACGACCGCACACACTCCGTTTCCTCCGTGCGCGCACGCGACGTCGCGGTCGTCCTGCGTTGCCGGCAACCCGGGGAGGGGGAGGTGGCGGTGACCCTGCCACCCCCAGCGGCCGAACCCGTCAAATCACGCGCGCGGCCAAGGCGGCGCCACTGCCCGACCGCGCGAGGGAGCCCCAATCCCCGGGCCAAAGCGATCGATCTCTCGCGCCTTGGACTCGGTCCTCCGCGCCCGCGGAAACAAACAGCCACGCGACGCCGACGCGATAGGGGCTGCGGTCGTGTCGTGTGCCGCGCTGGGGTTTGACCGCACATGGGTTCCGTTCGGCCATTGGCGAACTCTTAATTCGATCGGTCTATTCTCTCCTGTTGCCGTCGCTGATGCGCGGGGGACGAGTACGGGCGTGGCGACCGGTTCAAAGGCTAGCTCCGGGTCCGGGGCGGACCGGTTCAAAGGCTTTGGAAGTTCTCGGAAGAAATGCGTCGCGGATGATCTAGCAGCCGGTTGCGATCAACGTCCACGGAAGGAATTGTTGAAGTCTGCTTTTGATTTGATTTTCTTTGTTCCTTTCCGGTGTGAGGCCGACGGGAGGTAGCTCTATCTGCTCAACAGGTTTGTGCCGAGATGATGCCTTTGCGGAAACTCATGCGCGCTATCATTGTCTTGACGACCAGGGATGATAGCGAGGATGAGACATGAAAACTCATAACAGCTCGACTCGTAAGCAGAAAAAAAGCAACCAGCTGGAAAGAACTCCATGTAAAATAAGTGTTGTAACAGTGTAGAGACTTTAGTGATTTCATCACATGCATTTGTATGAACTATAATCAACACAGAGTTCAGACTTCCATGGTTGCTTTTTTTTTCTTTCTTTTAAGAGCTTCTGGACATTCTTTTCAGACGAAAGAATCATTGCCGCCAACTTCGTTTGGAATACAAATTAGTTCGTTTTTTTAGCCAGATTTTAGCCATTTGAAATATTGTCATTTAATAGTACTAATTAAAGTCTAATTACAAAACTGATTGCATAATCTTGTGCTAATATGCGAAACGAATCTAATGAGGATAATTATGCCGTAATTAAGCCATAATTAGAAGATGGTTACTGTAGCATCACTGTAGCGAAACATAACTTAATTAGGCTCGTTAG
>LAPY01001033.1:93536-106818 GCA_000970635.1 Eragrostis tef | reverse complement strand
ATCTTGTTAGGCGATCGAACTATAGCTAGAGCGAGAGCTGCTTCTGCAAGAGGGATGGCGAAGGGGTTCGCCATGGTCGTGGTGGCAATCTTGCTGGTGCTCTCCTGCTACGGCGTGGACGTGGCGTCGGCGCAGGCGGCTGGGCTGAAGAAGGGGTTCTACAAGAAGAGCTGCCCGCAGGCGGAGGCGATCGCGCAGAAGGTGGTGTGGGGGCGCGTCGCCGCCAACCCGGAGCTCGCCGCCAAGTTCCTCCGCATGTTCTTCCACGACTGCTTCGTCATGGTACGTTCCTTTTAATTTGGAGATAAATTAATATTCTTGACGATCTTGGACCAATGGTCAAAAGAGGTCAAATAAATGAAGAATAGAGGTCACCATCCAATGTACTATAATTATCGTCCACGACATCATATTTGGCACCAGGGCTGCGACGCGTCGGTGCTCCTGGACTCGCCGACGAACACGGCGGAGAAGAATGCGGTGCCGAACCTGTCGCTGGCCGGGTTTGACGTGATCGACGAGGTGAAGGCGGCGCTGGAGGAGGCATGCCCCGGCGTTGTCTCCTGCGCCGACATCGTCGCGCTCGCCGCGCGGGACTCGGTATCGTTCCAGGTAACAAATGTGTTGTTAGATACTGATCACTACTCGGAGTACTAGCTAGTGAGGCAGTGAGTTAGTAGTCGCCGAACGATATGGATGGCCTGGCCAGCTCGATGGATCCATAACTATAGTATACCTATATATGTGCAGTACAAGAAGAACCTTTGGGAGGTGGAGACCGGGCGGCGCGACGGTACGGTGTCGAGCGACCAGGAGGCGCTGCGCAACATCCCGGCGCCGTCGTCCACGTTCGACATCCTCCTCTCCAACTTCTCCAGCAAAGGCCTCGGGCTCGAGGACCTCGTCGTGCTCTCCGGTAGGTACACTTTCTCGGCGTACAACGTACATATGTAAACCTCCACAAACATACGTCGTTAATTGTACTCGAACAACAACGACCATGCATGTGCCGACGTACGTACGACGTGCGAGATTAATGGATGTTGGTTAGGTTCAGGGCACCCGGCTGCACCACACCTACAAGACTGGCCTCCTTGTGATTCGAGTTAATTAATTAAGGCTATTTCCTCAGAACACTGGATGCAAACAAAGCTCAACCGTTGTTTGCCAGCTCTACAATCTAGTACATTTGTGACTTGCATCCAAATTGTGCTACATTTTCTGCGATTCAATTGACCGACATTTCTTCTAATTAAGGCACCGACGGAACCATATACTACAGTACTGTTTGTTGCGAGACAATGATTAGAGTAGCTTTCTTTTTTCCTTTCTTTTTTTTTTTGCTAATTGATTGGAGTACCTTTCTAGCGGTCTTTTCTTGAGAAGTCAAATTCCACTGTGATGTGAGCTCCTCTTAATTATGCTCCATCTAGAGTTTTCGGTAATGTAGTAGAAATGTAAGAGGGGAGTTTTTTATCTAGAGTTTTCTTCTTCATTACTCGTTTTCAGCTGGACGGGGAGAGTACAAACTAGTAATGTAGTAGAAAACGAGAATGTTTCGGTACTTCCATTTTGCTTGTGATCAACGAGGTAGTCACTAATATATAAAAAACGAGATATTGCTTTTAGCAAATCAATACTGATATTATAGCTGTGGAGACATTATATATGTTGTTATATGGTTAGGTCTCATCTTCGTACTAGTATAACTACATTTTTTATTATTATTTTAATTACACTCAACCAAAAAAAGTGGGACTCTTATCGTCGGTTTGTGGTCATTTTGCTTGTAATGACACGCAGTAGAATCTGGTATATTAGTGGAACCTTAATATATGCGCGACATCAACATGAATAGAGGCATGAAACTTGTTTATCAGAAATAGTGCACCTACATTGACCTGAAAACAACTGCTAGCTGAGCTGAAAATGATGAAACCGTCGGTGCCGACGGACAAACAACCCTGTCCCGTCTGAAAGTAGGAAGGAAACAACACACGTGACTGCATGGTGTGTCTCCTGACTTTGTGTGGCCTTCTCCTTCTTTTGCGTGAGCATGCTTGGCATGGGCGTATCCTGGTGGTTGTCCGCCTTGGCAGCTCGGTTGGATGTATTGATGCATTTTTCACCTGCCATGGCTGAATTATCCTGGGTTCAATTTTGGATAACTGTTTTTCTTAATCCGTGGTTAATTAACTGAATGTGTTGAATGTTGATTAGACACTTGGTCACTCACTAAACTTGGTTTTCTGTGATTATGCTGCTTGATGTGCCACCCCAGGCCGGTTGATTGTAAGGCAACGTAGTTGTACTGGCTGGAGTAGGAGTTAGACACACATTTGATGATTATGTGTGACGCACACTGGACCTGCAGTCAATATCTATGAACAGCTACATGTATTGGTCAATGCAGAGGCTGAAACATTAAAATATAAGTTTTTTAAAAAAAAGTCAATATCGACGAGGAACTTCATGAAACGAACAAGTAGAGTGCGGATGATGTTGTTAACTGATTTTAGTGTTTATCTCCACTTTTGGAGAGCAATTGCCGATTGATTCAGTTTTTGTTCGAAGTTTTGTGTTTCCCCAAATTTTGAGCTAGCATCAGAACAGTTACTCATTGTTTCCCTGCCATGCACACCAGGCGGGCACACGATCGGCGTAGGGCACTGCAACCTGTTCAGCTCGAGGATCTTCAACTTCACCGGCAAGGACAACCCCAGCGACGTCGACCCATCCATCAACCCGCCCTACGCCAAATTTCTCCAGGTTTGTTCACATTTTATACCTGCAATATAAAATATTGCTACATCGATCATACTACAAATTTGCATAAGAAATCATGATAAAACATATCTGCATTTATACACATTTTGCAGGGTCAGTGCAATCGTAACCTTCAGAACCTGAACGACAACACGACGGTGGTGCCCATGGACCCCGGCAGCAGCCTGTCGTTCGACAACCACTACTTCGTGAACCTCAAGGCGCACCAGGGCATGTTCACCTCCGACGCCACGCTGCTCACCAACGACCGCGCCGCCAACATCGTCGACAAGCTGCAGGACCCGGGCGTCTTCTTCGACAGCTTCAAGAACTCCATCAAGCGCATGGGCCAGATCGGCGTGCGCACAGGCACCAACGGGCAGATCAGGAAGAAATGCAACGTCGTCAACTCCTAGACGATGGAGCATATATATACGCGTTACGACGCGATACTGATATATTTATATACGTACAGTTTCTTTCAAAAATACATACATAACCAGTTGTGCCTAATGATTCGTATATTTTGATGCAATGTATACCATATGAGTTATCTGGATTTGCTTCCGGATGATCAGTACAAAAGGATAAATTGTATGACTCGTATGATCGATCTGCACGATGGCAAAGTGCAGCAAATCATATATACACTAAATTATTATTTATGAAAAAAAAATAAGATGCTCTTGTTGAATCGTCCGGAGGAGAAATGTCTGATGGACAGTCAGTTCTAATAGTCCATTAAAAAAAACTCGACCTGCGGAGGGTAAGACAGCGTCAGACATTGCTTTTAAGAAGAAAACCTTCTCACGCAGGTCGAGAAAACCCCCGAACTCCTGTCCCACCCATACACAGTAGCACCGTAGCCCATGTGAGACGACCAACAACTTGGGCCGGGCCTTAGACCTGTGTTTTGGTTGTGGGACAGACGAGGGGATTTTCTTTATTTTTTTCCACAAATTGTGCAGTACCCAGGGATTGAACCCTAGACAGGAACTCCCCAACCAATGTCCTTTGCCGGTTGCACCGTGAATCCCTTTGCAAGATAATTAAAACCATGAACTTTTTCCACATCACTCAATTCAAATCGAACATTCATTGCCTCAACCTTCGATTCTCTGCCTCTTCGCTCTCCAGTGCTGTTAAACTCGGATGCTACAACCTTCCGAACACGACGGTGGTCCCCAGGGCCCCTGGCAGCAGCCTGTCGTTCGACAACCACTACTTCGTGAACCTCAAGGCGCACCAGGGCATGTTCACCTCCGACGCCACGCTGCTCACCAACGACCGCTCCGCCAACATCGTCGACAAGCTGCAGGACCCGGGCGTCTTCTTCGACAGCTTCAAGAACTCCATCAAGCGCATGGGCCAGATCGGCGTGCGCACAGGCACCAACGGCCAGATCAGGAAGAAATGCAACGTCGTCAACTCCTAGACGATGGAGCATATATATACGCGTTACGACGCGATACTGATATATTTATATACGTACAGTTTCTTTCAAAAATACATACATAACCAGTTGTGCCTAATGATTCGTATATTTTGATGCAATGTATACCATATGAGTTATCTGGATTTGCTTCCGGATGATCAGTACAAAAGGATAAATTGTATGACTCGTATGATCGATCTGCACGATGGCAAAGTGCAGCAAATCATATATACACTAAATTATTATTTATGAAAAAAAAATAAGATGCTCTTGTTGAATCGTCCGGAGGAGAAATGTCTGATGGACAGTCAGTTCTAATAGTCCATTAAAAAAAACTCGACCTGCGGAGGGTAAGACAGCGTCAGACATTGCTTTTAAGAAGAAAACCTTCTCACGCAGGTCGAGAAAACCCCCGAACTCCTGTCCCACCCATACACAGTAGCACCGTAGCCCATGTGAGACGACCAACAACTTGGGCCGGGCCTTAGACCTGTGTTTTGGTTGTGGGACAGACGAGGGGATTTTCTTTATTTTTTTCCACAAATTGTGCAGTACCCAGGGATTGAACCCTAGACAGGAACTCCCCAACCAATGTCCTTTGCCGGTTGCACCGTGAATCCCTTTGCAAGATAATTAAAACCATGAACTTTTTCCACATCACTCAATTCAAATCGAACATTCATTGCCTCAACCTTCGATTCTCTGCCTCTTCGCTCTCCAGTGCTGTTAAACTCGGATGCTACAACCTTCCGATAATAGTCTCCCTAGTCCCTTCTGGTCTCCCTTCATTGGATCAACTGAGTTGTTTAGGCCAACTAGGGCTGAAACCAGGACGGGACAATCCCGTCCCGACCGGCTACCGTATCCCACATTTTCCCGATCGTTTTCGAATTGACAGGACAAAAACAGGACGGGACGGAAACAGGAAAAGAAAAACGGGATGCGAGATCAAAAACGATTTCACCTTTTTCCTGACCGAATTCACGGGATCCCGTTTTTTCGCGGGAAATTCCCGTTTTCAAACAATGCGGGATGCAACCCAATGTGTGTTGCATGACTAGGTCATTTGTGAGACTATGTTCTCAGTACTGATATGTGAGACTATGTGCTAAGTACTTATTTGTGAGACTATGTTCTATGCTCTTGTGTCATGTGTTGAAATCCTAAGTTAGGAGTTTATTCTGTGATGCATTGTTTATTGTTACTGATTTTTACATTATGGTGTGTCAATCAATATGATTAATTGTTCAAAGGCATGGTGTTATAGGTCGGTGTTCCTGACTTAATGACTGATTACTGACCGTTACCGGCATATTACCGACCGATTATTCCGTTTACTGGAAGACCGTTTTTCTCCCGACCGTTCCCGTTACCGGTTATCCCGTTTCCGTTCCCGTCCGGTGATGCAAATGTGAAAGTGAAAACGGTTCAGGTGTTTTCCTGACCGTTTTCAGCCCTAAGGCCAACCTTCGATTCTCTACTTCTTCACTCCAATTTCTATGTGGCGCTCTCCTCCCACTTTCTTCTTCACTGCTACCACTTAACTCTTCAAGATTAATTGGTTGTTGCCTTTAGAGATGCCACGCTGTGTGAGATAGCGTCGAACGGTGGTGGGAGTCGTTGGACTCCCACCGTTTGCATGTTAATATATGGGTAGAAAACGTCTCTACCATGGCTTACAAGTCAAAAAACAATTACAGATATACATCTATAACCGAACCATCTTGTGAGCTTATATACGCTCTCATGATCCCCTATTACAATCAGGATGACACAAGAACCTACAAATCAGGGCGCCACTATTTTTCTTCTTCCTCAGTTTGAACCAAAAGAAATTCTCCGCCGCCGCTCCATGAATCAACCAGGAACATCCAAATCCCATGTCGATCATCAACAACCTCCACCGAAAGCCAAAGGGAAAAACTTTACAAAAGCCGTAACATGCATCATCTTAAAACTATGTTCAAAACAGATTGAACACGAACTAATATTCGATCTGAAAGCACTTCGGAGTAGAAGAACAAAAGAGACCAATAATCTTCACCGCATCTGACACACACACACCAGCGAACAGGAGTAGAAGAACAAAAGAGACCAATCGGACAATCGAGGAACGAAGAATCCTAAACCTACAAAACCAGATTCGGACCCAAACACTAAACCAACCTAGGACTTCGCCTAGACCTAACCTCACTAGCCCGGCATTTTGTCCATACCTGACCTCCACGCCATGGAGTAAGAGCAAGATTACCTTATTCACATTCGTCGGCAACGTCATCTCCACTTCGACATCGCCGGCTCGACCAAATCCTCCAATTTGTCTGGTCGAAGGAGTTGCCGTTGCGGCTTCTCCACCCAACCCACCGCCTTAGAGGAACCCTAACCCTAGCCATGGGGAGAGAGGGCTCGCCCTCATCGCTCCACGGCAGAAAACTCACCCCGAACGTGCGGAAGGCCCACTCCCCCCACCTACTTACGCCGGAGAGGCCGCAGAAGGGGAGGGGAGCCACCCTCGAGTTGCCGGCGGCTGGGTCGCTCACAGCGCCTGTGATTTCTCTTTCTTTTCTTCGTACCCCTTCCCTTCTTTGTGGATGCTTGATTCAACCAGTTTGTGAGATTTGTTTTCAAGGAATCCATTCTGAACCATATGAGTTTTTGCAGGAAATGGAAGCAAAGCAATGAGAAAGGCAAACAACTTGTTTGTTACCTGGTTGACGGAGGTTCACGGGCAGGCAACAAGGAAAAAGAGGGGCCAATTGCTACATGCAGCATCGGCTCCTTTCCAACTGCTTTGGATTGTTTACTCTCTTATACTGTAGCAATATTGTTGTTTATTTCCATGAAGCCGGTCACTATATCTAGTAAGGGTTCCTTTTGCATTTTATTTCTATAAAAGTTACTTCCACAATAGCTATGGATGACCAATATGGTTTCATTTATTGCATAGTGACTATTTTTTCTTCTCATTGTAATTGTCTAAGGGTAACACCGATGTGTAAAGACCAACTAATCAACATATATAAAGACAGTTGCTGCCAACGCCACAACGCAAAGGCCCGTTAAGCCCATCAAAGAATAAAGAACGGCTCCATCTCTAACCGGCCCTCCAGTACATTTTACGAAGCGGTCATCATCTCCCTTCCTCCCATCAATATGGTGATGCGCAGCCCCTCTCTCGAGCTCGTCGCGCGCCTCCTTGCCTCCTTGGAGCCCGTCGCGACAGCGATAGCGCAGCCCCCTTATCCATCCCCAATTTGTCATCTTCTCGAAGACTCCAGCTACTCCAATCCGGTGACAGAGGCCATCAGTTCTTCGGTTCAACTCCTTATCCGTCCGATTCTCCTCCGTTGTGGTTTACGCTGATTTCAGTGGGACACCCAACAGAAGGGAGAACATGATGGTATTATACCCCTGCAACACTGAGTTCGACAATTTTGATTCATGAATCATTCTTCAGTAATGGAAACTCCACCATGGGCATCAAACACAGATAAATGCGAGTAAAATTAGAGTCATGAAGCATAAGCCAATACAAATGAAATACCAATAATATTTGACCAAAGAGAGTATTGCCCTCAACTGACTACACATTGCGAGCAGTACAGATAGACACAATCCGTTTCTATCCATTTCCACCATGTCATTCAGTATCGCCATTTGTCCGCACGTCCCCCCAGATAATGCAACCTAGATGGGCGGTATCGCACACCAAAGTGATTCTGTTTGTTCCGTCCACGACCACCAGATTCTAAGCATTGCCCAGGTGGCCGCAGAAGGGGAGGGGAGCCACCCTCGAGTTGCCGGCGGCTGGGTCGCTCACAGCGCCTGTGATTTCTCTTTCTTTTCTTCGTACCCCTTCCCTTCTTTGTGGATGCTTGATTCAACCAGTTTGTGAGATTTGTTTTCAAGGAATCCATTCTGAACCATATGAGTTTTTGCAGGAAATGGAAGCAAAGCAATGAGAAAGGCAAACAACTTGTTTGTTACCTGGTTGACGGAGGTTCACGGGCAGGCAACAAGGAAAAAGAGGGGCCAATTGCTACATGCAGCATCGGCTCCTTTCCAACTGCTTTGGATTGTTTACTCTCTTATACTGTAGCAATATTGTTGTTTATTTCCATGAAGCCGGTCACTATATCTAGTAAGGGTTCCTTTTGCATTTTATTTCTATAAAAGTTACTTCCACAATAGCTATGGATGACCAATATGGTTTCATTTATTGCATAGTGACTATTTTTTCTTCTCATTGTAATTGTCTAAGGGTAACACCGATGTGTAAAGACCAACTAATCAACATATATAAAGACAGTTGCTGCCAACGCCACAACGCAAAGGCCCGTTAAGCCCATCAAAGAATAAAGAACGGCTCCATCTCTAACCGGCCCTCCAGTACATTTTACGAAGCGGTCATCATCTCCCTTCCTCCCATCAATATGGTGATGCGCAGCCCCTCTCTCGAGCTCGTCGCGCGCCTCCTTGCCTCCTTGGAGCCCGTCGCGACAGCGATAGCGCAGCCCCCTTATCCATCCCCAATTTGTCATCTTCTCGAAGACTCCAGCTACTCCAATCCGGTGACAGAGGCCATCAGTTCTTCGGTTCAACTCCTTATCCGTCCGATTCTCCTCCGTTGTGGTTTACGCTGATTTCAGTGGGACACCCAACAGAAGGGAGAACATGATGGTATTATACCCCTGCAACACTGAGTTCGACAATTTTGATTCATGAATCATTCTTCAGTAATGGAAACTCCACCATGGGCATCAAACACAGATAAATGCGAGTAAAATTAGAGTCATGAAGCATAAGCCAATACAAATGAAATACCAATAATATTTGACCAAAGAGAGTATTGCCCTCAACTGACTACACATTGCGAGCAGTACAGATAGACACAATCCGTTTCTATCCATTTCCACCATGTCATTCAGTATCGCTATTTGTCTGCACCTGCCCCCAGATAATGCAACCTACATGGGCTATATGGCAATTGGCAAACCAAAAGTTCTTGTGTATGTTCCGTCCACAACCAGATTCTAAGAATTGCCCTGGGAACTGAAATATGCAGCGCTTGCAGAAAGGTAAGCGCATATGAATTGAACAAGACTTACACAGCTGAGGCATCAATAAGTTACAAAGGATATGACAAGTAAATTATGCATCGTCATGTCTTTGCCTCCGGAGGCAAGATTATCCCTGACTAGCCAGGGACTCGATCAGAAGCTGGTAGCCCTCAGGCACCCTGCTCTGAGATTTTACACATGCGGCTAGGGCAGGCACGTCTGCTTTTACATCTAGGAAAACAGAGATCTGGAGGAGCAAATGAAAGTCGGAGATCCGCTTCACAAATGGAAGGTGCTTCACGCGGTCTAGGTGGCTTCTGAGTGCACCCATTCCTACAGGACTTCCACGGTTCTCTATAGGAAAGCCTACCGAGAGTGGACCCTGCATACATACAAAAAGCAGAGTATGGTTAGTACATATATATTAGTTCAAAACCGTTAATCTGTAAGAAATTAACAGGAAACGAATACAGTAGAAAATATTGCCACAAGAATATTGAAGGTTTCCGTCTAGCGCATAATCATTAACCTTAGACTTTTCAGGAATTTTGGTAGAACACAAAATAGCTGTTTCATTTGAGATGTAAATCACTATTTCTTGTACAAAAGTTAGGTGCGGATCTTAAGCAAGCATCACCACCATATTAAAAAATAAGCAACCAATAATCAGTCAATCAAGCATATTAAAGTAGAATTGCAGGTGTTGATATTTAGAAAATATAAACAGTAAAAATAAGATGTCATACAGATCACAGTAAACCAACAGATTCACCAGCAAAGTTTCTATTTTTTGGATCATTGGGCTGACCCATAAATCTCTCAAAACAAATTAAAACACACCTACTCTAATTCAGGTAGAAGAGCAAATCAAATAATGTTGCCCAAAACTACCCATTGGATAGCCACTTGATTTGGGTGTTAAGTCTTCAACCAACAAGGAACAATGAGTCAGGGACAGTCAGGAGGCCATAAGCTAAACCTCATAAAAAAGATATCTAGTCAGGAAACTGTCATGCAACTTGGATTAATTTTCACATCTATCACCATGCCAGACATGTGCCAAACTGTAGTGTCCAACACTCCGATTCTAATAGGTTGATGATAAATGGGACTATACAACACTTAGCAAGAGACTATTTTTCTGTCTCATTACAATGTGAGAATTGGAGGCTTCAAGTTTGTTAGAAGATGAGAAAGTTCAAAAAAATCATTCCAAATTGTCCGTGCTAGTAAAGTTCATATAATTTGGCACGGAATAGGGCCTAAGTTCTTAGACTATGCCAAGTAAAATTTCCCATAATACCTCACAAAAAGCTCACTTGAATCCAATAATACATCTTTCCATGCAACAACATTGATATGAGCATTCTCTTTAGGTTGTACGAATGTAATCTAACAAAACAGAAAGTGTTGTGTGCGCATGTCTGCATTATAATTGGACCCTTTTTATCTATAAGCTTTAATATAACATCATTCAGTTCTGTGTGTTCAAGAAATCAAAAGATTCACACGAGCCATCTTGTTGTTATTGTTGTACATCAACAAACCTAATATTAGAATCGTTAAGTAATTGATAAAAATTCCAGTAACAAACAAGATGCAACTCAAGGGATAATAATCACATAAAATAGATAACTAAAAGGAAGCAAACCAATTTCACAACTAGGTCACATTGGCATATTGCAACCTTTGCCTCTCTGGTTTCTTTGCACCGAAAGTGGCATTGGATAAAAAGTTAGAACTTAAGATTTTAGAGCCTTAGATCCCTTAAGATAGAGATTCTGACAGTTCCCCTTAAAAGTATATTCACAGAATATTTGAGAAAAAGGAAAATGGTATAGGGGATTCTAGGTCACAGATTTTTTTAAAAAAAAAAGGTAGGAAAGTACGGGGGTAATCTCTACAGAAGCACTAAAGCTGTAAAAAAAAAACATTTTCTTGGGGCTGTTAGCTGATACACCCTCGTACTTTCCTACCCTCCCCATCACCTCACTGCATGGCAGAGACCAGTCTCCAAAGTACCTTCCTTACAGGAGAAAATCATTGAGTCCTGGGACTACCAGATGTGCTAACATCCATCTATGTCGAAAGAACGATACTATACACTGAAACTACAGATCTTTGACTTGACGAATCCCAACTTGTGAAGCCTAGCCAGGTTGTATACTCAGAACAAAACTATGTCATTCCCGGACTCCTCCAAACAATGCAATGTGGCAAGTTACAGTTGCAACAAAACAATGTAACTCTTCTCTAATGACTAGGCTAATGTAACTTTGATCACACAGAAAGAAGAAATCATTGCAATAATAGTGTAAGTCTTTTCTTAATGAATACGTTGTCAATTCAACTACCACACAGGAAGACCTTATTTTTCCCACCAATCTAGTGTAGCACGCTTACAATTAAAAACAAATTTGTGTGACAAACACCAAGTTTCAATTCAAACTGGAAGCATGTATTATTTTGAACTTCAGAAGACTATCTCTGTTATTTTAATGATCACCATAGGGCCACATTTTTAGCTAAAAGATGAATTAAATCTGTTGACCAACGTCAACAAAAAAATCAAGAGAGCAGAATTTTAAGGATATTCATCAAAAAATGTCCAATCTGTACACATACCTAAAATCTTTGAAGCAAACAACTTCTGATTTTACTCTTGAGTTGGCATATTTATAATTTACATGTAAGCCACGCTGCAGATCTATTATGTCCACTAACTAGCAAGTTCCAAATCCAGATTTCGTTCTTGTGTTTATTTACAATTTTTAAAGCTTGAACAAGAACACAATGTTTGGATCACCTAACCATCTAAACAAGCTGTGCGTTTCAACTTAATTATATGCAATCCCAAGCGAGACATAACATCAGAACAAGTCATATTACATCCTTCAGCTGGCCTCTTATGTTTCTATATGCACTGAAAGAGGTGGTCCTATATGGATAAAAATTCAGGTTATAAGAGCCTTACAAGTTAGGTCCTTAAAGATGAAGATTCCAATAAGTCCTTTTTAAATATATATCCATAGAATATTCCAAAAACATGCAAAGATATAGTGGATTCAAAGGCATAGGATCAATTTATTTTCTTGTAAAGTTTCTGTAAAAGTATTCTTGCAAATCAAGTAAGCCCTAAAACACCGCTAAAGAATTATTTAGATGACACACTCCCATAAAATTCTACATTCCACCTCAGCACGCTGTAATCCTATTTCCTATAATGATATATTCTTATCATTTATAAATTGTATCTTCCTCACAAGGGAATTCACTTTAGTTCTGGACCTACCCCATTTTAAGCAAATGACAAATCATATCTTAAAAGAATAGCAATAGCAATGATATACTAGTACAAAAAAATTGTAGCCTCTCCAAGCCCAGCTTATATGCATTTTACTTAGCTAAGTGGCATACTGGCACAGGAGGATAAGTCATAACATAACACAAATCTCCAGCAACTAACAGAATCACCAATAAGAACTCTCATTTTCCTCTCTATGTACAAGGTTGTGTCACTTTAAGTATCAAATGGAGAAAAAAAAGACATTCTTTCTTCCACCAATGTCTGTCAAGTTACTCTTCAAAGAAAAGTATATATGCAGTCAACAACTCAACATCTAATTCTAAATTTCGACTGAAAAAAAATGGGTTATTGTGAGTTAGCTCACGAATTAACTGACATGTATTGCAAAGGACAAAACAAGGCATTCGTGTAGTAACCAGCACCAAGTAAAACAACAATCTTTCTTGGTGACAGCAAAGCTATCGCCTTGAATTTGCAGTTCTATTATTCATAAGTTGCAAAAACTGCTAATCTACTATGTTACACTAAATAATTAGTTCTATGGTAAATCTGTACTCCCTCCGTTTTTAAATTGATGTTGTCGTTGACTTTTTGAGTTACGTTTGACCATTCGTCTTATTCAAAACATTAGCTCAAATATGCAAAATTATAAGCTACATTTCAAATTTCTTTAGTGATAAAACAAATCATAACAAAATATTTGATAAATTTTAA
>LAPY01001033.1:67806-79558 GCA_000970635.1 Eragrostis tef | reverse complement strand
CGAGAGGATGATCTACACGGCCATCGACACGTTCTACCTGACGGATGAGCAGCTGCGGGACTCTCCGTCGCGGAAGGATGGGATCGACGAGGCCACCGAGACCGCGCTCCGCGTCTACGGCTGCGACCTCATACAGGAGAGCGGCATCCTCCTCAGGCTGTATCCTTTCCCCGCTGCGCCATTAGCTCCCCACCCTCAATTCGTTGTTCCCTCTGTTGAAATCCGGTGGTCGGTAGGTCTCTCTGGGTGGTCCTAGGGTTTGGCGATTAGCTTCTGTTGCACGACCTGCTTTCAACTGAACTAGTTCAGGTGTAGTTTCTTGTGTTATTTGATTTCTTGCAGGGATAGTTTGACTGGTTTCGCTTGGGAGCTGGAACCCTTATTTTCTTTGTTAGTATAAGTTCTTGAATTGGCTTAGTGTTATTATGCGTCAACGAGGCGATTCCATTTTCTGATGCTAAGGTTAGCCTCATAAAATGGTAATTGTCGTCCTGTTCAATTGTTGCATGCATACCAGTTCTGTATGTTATGTGGGGAGTTGGACACAAATTTAGGTTGCAATGTTGTTGTTTTATGTTCCAAATTGGACCTTTAGGAGGAATTTTTTTTCCCAGGTGAGTTGTGCATTAGAACCTGATTTCCTTATGAGTTTCACGAAATTGTTTATGAGATTTGAGGTTCCGTAGGAAATTATTAAAGGTTTATTTGCATTATTGCATCTATTGGGATTATGAGGAAAAATCAACTTGATTTGCGGTTTGTTGCTGCAAAGGACTTCATTTAGTGCTTAATTATCGAAATTGGATTTTAAGTATACAAGATGATAAAGTGTCTCGGATTTTTAGTCCAAAAATAAGAACAAAAATGACTCAACCAAAGACCTTGATTTCTCCATGGCTCTTGATCCATGGATTTCTAGAGCTAGATATGACCAGCCCAAGAAATTGGGAGCTCTGCCAAATCGGTCCGTTGCTGCCCCTGCAATTTCTTTCTGGTTGGTCAACGTATTTGTAGAATTACCTTATGTTCAATTATCCAATATAATGTTAGATATGGACTGTAATGTGCTTGTTGGTCAATGGAAATGATGCTTTTGGTCCACTGTTAGACTAGGATTACTCTGCACTACGTCGTTACACCATCTTAGTTTCTTCTAGTCATGTTAACCACAAAAGTGAGAAATAAAAAAAAAGATGGAATAATATGGTGAGTTCAACCCATATTAAAATTTAATAGCACGACACAAAGCAATATAGGCTATCATAACGATTCTTCATAATATTCACTTGCTTCAGTGTTACTGATAAATATTTACTATTTAATAGAGTGGTTTCAGTTTTTCATCCTTTTCTTCTGTGTGCTTGAATATATCTTGTCCTTTTCCTTCTAAACTTAGTTTGTCTATGCCTATATTACATCTATATACTTTATGGATTCCTTGACTAACCAAAGACCACAAGCAGTGATGGCCACAGCACAAGTATTGTTCCATCGCTTTTACTGCAAGAAGTCATTTGTTCGGTTTAGTGTTAAGGTAAATACGTTTGTTTTCAGTTACTCTACAGAACCATTCATAGATTGTTTGTACTGAACTAATGGGTTAGTATGTTCGCGCTTGCAGAGAGTTGCTGCTAGTTGTGTTTGGTTGGCAGGGAAGTTGGAGGAGAGTCCAAGAAAATCAAAGCATATTATCCTTGTCTTCCATAGAATGGAATGTAGGAGAGAAAACTTTCCAATTGAACACTTGGATGTTTTTTCGAAGGTATAAATTTTGTTTAACTGACATAATTCAAGTTCTTTTTTTTTAAATCTTGAAATCAACAATTTTATGCTTGATATTTATAGAAGTTAGAATCATCATGATTTTTTTCCTAATGATGTATCCTATAGTTTTGTTGATTTACATTGTTTTGAAGAAAATTTATGTTGACTTTATGGATGGTTATACAAACTAAAGCTGTAATTTTAATTATGGAATGTAGGAGGGAAAACTTGCCAATTGAACAGTTAGATGTTTTTTCGAAGGTATAATTTGTTTTAACTGACTTAATTCAACTTCTTTTTTTTTAATCTTAATCATCTGTTTTATGTGTGATATTTATAGAAGGAATAAGCTAGAATCATCATGAATTTTGTTTTTTTTCCCAATGATGTACCCTATAGTTTTGTTGATTACTTTGTTTTGAAGAAAATTGATGTTGACTTTATGGATAGTTTTACGAACTCAAGCTGTATCTTTAATCTTTGTTACAGAAATACTCGGATCTGAGGCATGATCTGATTAGGACAGAACGACATCTGTTGAAGGAGATGGGATTTATTTGCCATGTTGAACACCCTCATAAGTTCATATCAAACTACCTCGCAACACTTGAAGCCCCTGAGCTGACACAAGTGGCCTGGAACCTTGCCAACGATAGGTACGTCGTATGATCCCACATTCTCTGCCTTATTATTGTAAAAGTTATTGTTTCACGTATCGGTTATCATGTGATCTGCTTATTGTTTTTGTTCTGTATGGAGGTCATATTTTCATACGTTTCGTTGGTTTGTGACTTTGTTACACTATATCACCATGAAATTGGAGTAGTGCAGCACTGAAATATTTCTTTCACACTCCCCAGTTCCAACTTGATTTCCTGCTGGCACAACATTTCCTTGAAATGCTATGTTTCTGATAATACCGTTCTCTAGGAATCTTCCGTGCATGTTTGGGCAAGTGTGACTATCTGTTATTTTATTCTTTGCAAACCTGTTAAATTAATGAGTAACTATTTCGGTTTGCCATCAACTTGTGTTGACATCAATTTTTCTATCCAAATGTGGATGATAGCTGTAGCGAGTATTGGCGGTCCTTTTCTCTGTTTCTCTTTTGCGGGATGGGAAACAG
The DNA here is from genome assembly GCA_000970635.1 of Eragrostis tef. Taxonomy (NCBI): domain Eukaryota; kingdom Viridiplantae; phylum Streptophyta; class Magnoliopsida; order Poales; family Poaceae; genus Eragrostis; species Eragrostis tef. The sequence goes on along the minus strand of LAPY01001033.1, from coordinate 76,668 downwards.
TAGGAATAGGAGAGCACCACAAAGTTATCAACAGAAACACTACAACTGTACAAAAGATAAAGTGAGTAGAGAAACAAGATAAGTAATGGAATAAAGGTCGCCTTGCTTACCACTTTGGCAGAGTAGATATATACATTGGTATGGAATGCGACAGCCAACAGGTGCGTGGAACTAACTGTTCCCATTAATGGATTCTAATCATACCATCCTCTAAATAAAAGAGGTTAATCATGTCCATAATAAGCTTATTAATGCTTATAAAGGCTAAGGCGCAAGGTGGTTAGTGGGTGGCGTCTAGCACAAAGGCTGTGATTAAGCATGCTAGGTGTCTGCCTAAGCATCTAGGCTGCAATTAGGCATGATGTTTGAATAAACAGTTGCCAATGTTTGGCTTTTCAGGATGATGTAAACAACAGCTAGACATCGGAATAATAAGATTTTACATCTTATGGTTATAAAAAAAAAAGACTTAAAAGACTACAGGTCCTTTGTCGAAATGCCTCTGGACGTCACCTTTGTGACGTGTATGGATCTGTACAATTTTTTTGTTCATGGCACATTTTTTTCCTTAAACGTAGATTCAGTCCTTTTGGGCTTTTGAATAGAAATTCTCATAGATAGGCTTGTGAACATTTCATCTCAGCAAATGGGGTTGCTATAGTGCGTTTTACAGTTAATTTTGTAGTTATATTGACATCTTTGCTCTGTTTTGTATATCAGCCTGCGGACAACTCTGTGTGTAAGATTCAAGAGTGAAGTAGTAGCATGCGGAGTTGTGTATGCTGCTGCTAGGAGACACCGCTGTGTAAGATTCAAGAGTGAAGTAGTAGCATGCGGAGTTGTGTATGCTGCTGCTAGAAGACACCGGGTTCCCCTCCCTGAAGATCCTCCCTGGTGGACTGTCTTTGATGCTGATGAGGCAGGAATTCAGGAAGTTTGCAGAGTTCTTGCTCACCTTTACAGTCTCCCCAAGGCACAATACATACCAGTGTATAAAGATGATGATTCCTTCACTGTTAGGAGGGCGCCTGATACACTGGCTTCAAAGGTTAATAAAGACTTCACTTCTGATACCACGGAAATTGATTGGACTCATGGAGTTTATTTCTTGGAAAATCTCACTGACGGTTTTTGGACTTATCTGCAGGAAAGTCCAGCAAGTGCTGTTGCTAGCGATAAGGGTACCCCAATACCCGTAGGTTCTAGCCAGGAAAAGGATTCAGTCACTAAGGCTGGATCGAACAAAGTGAAGGAAAAAACTGATGATGAAGGTAAGCCGCTGCCTGCTGAACTTAATGGAAAATCAGACTCAGCTGTGAACGCAAAGGGTGAGAAATCAGAGTCCAGTGTTGAACGGAGTCGAGAAAGAGAAAGAGAAAGAGAAAGAGAAAGAGATAGATCAAGGGGACGGGATCGTGAGAGCAGGGGCAGGGATTCTGATCGTGAGAGCAGGGGCCGTGACTCTGATCGCGAGAGGGACCGAAGACACCGATCTGGGGACAAAAGTTCAGGTATTGCCGCCATGGGCCTTCCGGGGTTTTGGTTTCCTTGTTTGAAGCATATGCTATATCATTCTCTTACAACATGATGTCTCTCCAATGCAGGGTATTCAGACAAGGAGAAATCAAGGCGCCAGTCATCACGAGGTATATTTGCACAGCAAACTCCCTTCATGGCCATATCTTGTTTTACTGAGAATTTATATTTCGTATCTTTTGTTATGTTTTCAGACCGCGGTGACTACTATAGCTCCCATTCATCTCGTGAAAAGGATCGGCACAGGCACCGTTGATCAATCTGGGCTCACTATGAAGCTGCTGTGCCTGACGAAGCGTGAGAGTAATCTGTAACGGTTGTCATCTCTTGTCTCAGGCTGTACATGGACCAGCAGTCTAGCCTGATTTCCCTGGTCTCATCTAGTTTTGCCTCTGAATTTTGAAATGCCCAAGATATATTCTTGTGTTCAGCTTGAATCTTGATACAGTATATTTTAGTACTTATTATGACGGCTAGAGACCAGTATCTGACGGTAAAAAAAAATGTTCCGCCGTGTCAAATTGTCATTGTAACTTTGTGTAATATGATTATGTTTGCTTTCTTGACGTGCCACCGTTTGCTGCGTTCTGCGGCTCGTGGGGTGTGTCAAAATTAGGAGCATCAGGACCTTCAGACCTTGTATGCTGCGAAATCAATTATTCACATTCGTATAGTAATCAATCGTTTAGAACAATATTATAGCCCCTTTGTCTCTTTTATTAGTCGAGAAATGATCTGTGGCACCGAATGGAATCGAATCTTTTCGGAGCGCATAAACAGGCGTGCCGTGCCGATAGGGGACGGACGGGTGTCACAGCGCGGCGCTTCACCACCACCACCCTCGCAACCGCCACACAGATCGGAAAAAAAAAAGGGAAGAAAAAGGTAATCGCCCCACTCCTCCCCGTTGCCCGAAATAACCGGCAGCGCCACTCCCTCCTCCCCTTCCTTCCCCGGCCGCGCCCCGCCTCGCCCCGTCGTCTTCCTCCGCGTCCACCTCCCCCCCATCCGGATCGGGCCGGACTTGGGGATTGATCTTCCTTCTCGTCGGTAAGGAAGCCCCTGCCTGGTTCACTCGGATGCGTGCTTCGTTTTTATTCCCTTTTCATTTGCAGCAGCAACGCGCGCTCGAATCCAAATGTCTCGTTCTCGTTCAGTTTGCCGCGGATGTAGTTGCCGCTCGTTGGAGTGATTATACCATTTTGTTCTCCTAAAATTTTGGGGTGGTTGCAATTCAGCCCCTGCCGTGGCGCTGTGCCCTGCGGTTTCAACCCGTCGGCGTTTCGTATGGCCCTGCTCTGCCGTGCAATTCAGCCCGTTCGCGGGGCCTGTGCCCTGCGGTCGAAATCTAGATCAATGTGTAGGGCTGCCAGCAAACTCGGGGTTCCGGGTCATTCCGAGAATTTCGTAATTTTTTTCCCTTGTCCATTTGGCATTCGTTGTCCTTTTTGCCATTTAAACTTTAGTCAGTTGGCTTGAGCCCATCAATTTCACCGAGCACAGGGCCATGCGTTTTTCTATGAGCAGTGATTTTTTTATTCACGATTACAAATTTGCTTGGAACTTGTGATACTAGACTGGTGGGCTTTGTAATCTATGACGTCCTAATGTGATGTCACTAAGCATGATCTTTGAGTACTTATTTGGATAAAGTAGTGTAATATTTTACCTTCAAACAAGTGTGAATTCGAAAAACATACACTATGCATGCTGACAGTTGAACTCAATTGAGGTGTTGAAATCATGACAGGATTCAACTTGCTGTCTGGGTCCGCAGTTATTTGTGACGTTATCAGTTCACAGTTTGGCACTTGATGTCAATGCCATAAATACAATTCAGCACTACTGTTTCATCGTCTTTGACCCAAAATCTTGGCTTCAAACCTTAACTCATCTCACCTTTGTTCATGATTATCTTCCTTGCAGGTTGCTAGAATGGATAAGCTCAATGGTTCTGCGCGTCTTATGATTGTTTCAGATCTTGACCATACAATGGTGTGTGTCTTTCAATTCTCATAAGCAAGATTTGCCGTGAGCTTACTATGTGTTTTCTCTGTCACCTTTTAATGTTCATTCATTCTGGACATCTAAACCTTGCAGGTTGATCATCATGACGAGGAGAACTTGTCCTTGCTTAGGTTCGCGGCCCTGTGGGAGTCTGTTTACTGTCAGGATTCTCTGCTCGTCTTCTCGACTGGGCGATCGCCTACTCTGTATAAGGAACTGAGGAAAGAGAAGCCTATGCTGACTCCAGACATCACTATCATGTCTGTGGGCACTGAGATAACATATGGTGAGGACATGGTTCCTGATGAAGGCTGGGAAGAATATCTGAACAATAAGTGGGACAGGAAGATCGTTGTAGAGGAAACTGCGAGCTTTTCTGAGCTGAAGCTTCAGGTATGTTCTATTACATGCATGACTGCTACCTTTATCTGTATTCATTTTTTTCTTTTTTGGTGAATTAATACCTGTGTCTGGATGGGTACAGCCTGAGACAGAACAGCGTCCGCATAAGGTCAGCTTTTTTGTTGACAAAAAGAATGCTCAGGAAGTGATAAAGTCTCTTTCTGAGAAGTTGGAGAAACGTGGGGTGAGTCAGCATGCGTCTTATGTTCTAATGTTTCTATTTCCATTCGATCTTTGGAATTTCTTCTGCTTATGTTTTTATTCAATATTCTGATTGGCTTCTTATTTCTTGTTGACAGATAGATGCAAAAATAATATACAGTGGAGGCCAGGACCTTGATGTATTAGCTCAGGGAGCTGGAAAAGGTCAGGCGCTCGCATATTTGCTGAAGAAGTTAAACTCATGTGGAAAGCCACCCAACAATACTCTTGTTTGCGGTGACTCTGGTAATGATGCAGAACTATTCAGTATCCCTGGTGTACATGGTGTCATGGTCAGTATACAACATATTGAATGAAGTATGTAGGAAAGTTCATTCCTGAATGTATGAATTTACTAAACTCCGATGTTTTGAAATATTTAGGTCAGCAATGCCCAAGAGGAACTACTTCAGTGGTATGCAGACAATGCGAAGGATAATCCTAAGATTATTCATGCACCTGAGAGGTGTGCAGCTGGTATCATACATGCTATTGGGCACTTCAAGCTAGGACCTAACGTTTCTCCTAGAGATGTGGAGTTCCCTTATGCAAAGGATTCCTCGTTCAAGCCCACAGATGCTGTTGTCAAGTTCTATGTTCTTTACGAGAAGTGGCGCAGGGCTGAGGTTTCAAAGTCTGATTCAGTCATCCAATACTTCAAAAACATCACTGTAAGTACATAGCTTGCTAGTTATATAACTATTCTCATTGTTCCACTAAAAAAGCCTATTCCCTTTATTTTTTAGCTCTCTCCGGTCAGTTACTTTATGTCTTTGAGCTAACATATTCTTGTGTTCTTCCCCTTTCATTTATAGTATCTTAAAACATTCAAGAACTCAGAGAGATTGTTGAAGAACGCTCATAGTTATGTGTTTTATATTATTTTGTTGAGGTTTTAAACTATTTCTGTACTTATTGTGTATGCTAGCACCCGAATGGAGTTATAATTCATCCTTCTGGGCTTGAATGTTCGTTCCATGCATCTATTGATGCATTGGGATCATGTTATGGTGACAAACAAGGGAAGAAATACCGAGCGTGGGTGGACAGACTTGTTATCACACAGACTGGTTCAGACAGTTGGGTGGTGAAATTTGACTTATGGGAGTCAGAAGGTGAGAACAAATTAGCTACTTATTCTACTGTACTTCAAGTCACATTATATTTCCCTTCTGCCTGTTCAACAGAAGTTTGCTTTGCACTATTTCGTATAGATTGCACTTTGTATAGCTTATTTATTCTGCTATATGTTATAGGCTACAGTTTGTCGTTTATCTTCGTGACCATATCACAAGAGAATCCCTTTACTCAATATGTTAAGTTGTAAGACCCTGTTTGTAGTTTATGAAAGTTATAAATGTTAATGGAATAGGTAATAGGGGCTTTAATTTTTCGTTCAATGTTCGCATGTTTCTCGGCATAACTAATATTTCACCAAGAAGGATAATTTACAAATCTAAATATGAGGACTGGAAGGTTGTATGCCTTTTTTTTTCTGCTATATATAGTAAGACATTGTTGAGTCTAGATAATGTATCATTGTTTTGCATGGAGTCCCTTACTAGATAGGTAAGCACCAAGGATTAGTTGGTGAAAAATTATCATTGATTCATAAGGTGCTTTTTCAATAGCATGCTCCATGGTCAGAAGTGTGTGTTGATTATCATTGAAAAATTATCATTGAAAAATTATCAGCCATGCACTTGTTCTTTTTTCAAATATTAAATGGTTCATCTAGTCAGTGAAGGACAACTAGAAACCTCAGTTGGTACTTGGTAGTAAAATGCGATGAAAAGCATATTAGACCCTGTATGATGGGCTTACCATACTGAATGGGTTTTGGATTCTTGCTGCAGCATTTTTATTTTGTAATGTTGATAGTTCCTAGTTAATACGAATATTTAGTAGAGAACGGAGATATCCATTTTAGTGAAATAGCTGTTTGAATTGTTCTCTAATTATTTTAAAGAAAGTATTCACTTAGTAATTGCTCATAATATTGAAGATTACTTCCTCATATTGACATGAAGTTATGGAATCCATTGTTGTATCACCTAACGACAAGGGTTCTGGACCACATGCTAGTAAGACAGTGACATACAGGGGATAAGCCAAAATTTTGTGACGATTCCCCACCATGCTTTTAAGGACATAATTTTGTTGAAGATGAACTGTTTCTTTTTTTAATTCCTCTCCGCATGAGGAACAGCGTGAATAAATGGGCAATAACTTCGAGTAGTAAACCATATAACTTAAGAATGTAAATATCCAGCTACATGGCACAATGCATTTTTAATGCCACATATCATTTCATCTAGGAGACTAAATGTGTTGTGCAGTTCCCATGGTGAGAGCTGGGGAAGGCACATGCAACTGCCCTGCCCAAAATAAATCACCATTGGTCATTAACTCTGATTTATATTGAAATCTGATCTGCAAGCTCTTGGTTTCTCTTGGACTTACATGTTTGTCTTTGCTGAAAATTCTTGAATATCTTATGGTTTTTTTCGTATGCATCCGCTGCCATGTGATGTATCAGTTACATTAGCGTGCCTTGCCTACTTCTGTCAAATGTAGGACAGCACAGATCCTGAGAATATAGTTTCAACTGATTGTTTTCCTTATGTTTCTCCTGCCAATAATTGTAGTTTTCTTTATGTTTTTCCTGTCTACAATTCTAGTTTCTTTGATGTTTCTCCTCCCTATAATTCTGTCATGCTGCCACTACCCATTTCTTTTCTCTTATTTGGAATTTATTCTCACATCAATGTTTCCTTCCCATCTCCTTTTAGGTGATGTGCGCGTGTGCTCTCTGTCAAGTCTTGCGTTGAATCTGAAGGTAAATCAGATTTCCCCCTCCCAAAATACTTACTTCTCTACCTACTTTCAAACTGCATATACGTTCACAAAAAGGCCATTTAACAGTGGTATATCCATGTTCCTTTTGTTTCTCTTATGCCAGCCTGAAACTCCTGAGGGCTTCGTGCTAACACACATCCACAAGACGTGGCTCGATGGATACTCATCAGGTGTCGAGCAAGCATCTAAGCTGTAAACTGATTTACTGCCCCCGAGCTCACGGGAATGGAATTTTCTTGCGGATAGAATAATGTACCTACTGGCCTGCAAGAATCTTGTTTCTTGTTCATAATGTTAATTTCTTGGGAAAAATCACACTGGAGGATGTCCAGGGAGGATTTAATGCCTACAATATGTAAGAAGGGTTCCATCTCTTTATACTATCGAGAAGATAAAGTGATTCATCTCTGTATATACTAGTTTAATGAATAATGCAGTGATATTACGCTGACCTACGTTTAACCATGTCATGGTTAACAGTGTTACCGTCGTTGGTACAAGCATTGTGTGCTAGATAGCGAGTTACTTCGCAACTTTCAGCTTGATATTTTATTTTAAAACCCTTGACAGTTATGTAACAAAGTTGATTTTTTTTTGGCTAATAAAGTTGCATTATTACATCAACTAGAAAAAATTCATTTTTATGTTATCAAACAAGCAAGACAAACGAGTGAGGCTCCACATAATTCTAGATTCTACTAACAGTTATCTTCCAAAACCACAGCCATATACCAAAAAGAAACAGGAAACATCTCTAGCGAGACGAGGATCTAGATACTCCATGTTTCTATCAACATCAACAGGCATCTCCCAGCATGCCCTGAAACAGATGAAAGCTACACTCCCAAAAAAAGAAGCAAACTCTACAGAGAAAGGTAAGCAGTGAGATCGATAACAAGTTTTTTTTTTGAAAGCAAATATGAATAAATTGTTTGTTCGAACTTGGAACTAAAGAATCAATACTCGGCATGATGAGTGAGCATTTGTGATCAGAAAAGGCACACACAAGTCATGATGGATTCATGCTAAAATCATGCATAGTTGCTAAAAGCCGTGTTGCAAGTGATTTGGTTAGTAGTCGAGCTGCCACTTGCAGTTTACGCTTTTTAGTTTGTAGGGTCTTTTGTAAGTGATTTGTAAGGTACAAAGCTTTTGTTCTTCAAAGTCCTCGCCGCCAGGCTTAGATCTTGCGTATGGGCAAAAGTACACCAACGTGCGTGGACAACCGTCTGCTGGAATCAGAACATTTTTTAGTTTCACCATTTGTATGGACGGTCCATGTGGACTTTGATAATAAAGCCAAGCTGCCAGCGTAGCAACTTCGACTCACAAAGTGGAAGCTTATTACGGATAGTTGTCTCAGTTATTAACAGTACTGTAGTGAGCAAAGACTTTGTGAGGTTTGTTTCCGCTGATAGATTGAATTATGTTTTACGGCCGTAATTTGTAGTACCAGGAGGCCTTGCAGTTGCTCGTGTTGCTGGTATCGGTTTTAAAAAATAATATAAAGAAGAAAGAAACAACTAAATCTCACAAGAGAAAATTGGAACATAACTCTCTTATATTTTCATTCGAACCGGTAACCTTACAGATTCTCAACCGAGAACACAAGATAACACAAAAATTAAATATCTCAAGGTTCTCGCAGAAACGAGGCAAGAGTGCACATGATCAGTACTGCAATTAAGCAAGATCATCACAGAAGAGAACAGAAGAGCAATTAGATTGAACTGCTTCCGCCACTAGTATCCATGAGCAATGCAAGCCTCCCAGAAGAGCCTGTCGCCCTCGGCGTCCCTGGCCTCCTCCTCCTCCGTCGCCGTCGATATCAACGACGACGGCGGGCAGGCGCCTTCG
>LAPY01001033.1:5313-27248 GCA_000970635.1 Eragrostis tef | reverse complement strand
GGGGTGCTGGGTTTTTTTTTTTTTGGGGGGGGGGGGGCGGCACATATTATATATTATCAACAATCATCATATGTGTATATCAACAATTTCGAGACTATACTGATCATAAACATATGTTTCACACCATGTGATGCCTTTTATAAAAACAATAATGATCTTTCATAAACAGGCTAAGAAGTGTAATTCCTTAAAATTGTATTCTTTGTCCGCAAGCTTAAGCGTCGTTTAGTCAAACTCCAAAAGTCACTTTTGTACTTGCAAAATCCGACATCAATGGAAACGGACACCTTATCAGGCTTGTGATGGGACAAAAGTGGGGACTTGTCGTGTATATCTTTGGAAGTTTACTTCTTGTACATGTTTGCAAGCGACGGTGATGTTAATCCAAGCATAACAGAATCGAACACGATTTAAAAAAATGTGTCGGGGGTGCGGGGGCTACCGTTGCTGGTAGGGTGGGGGGGATATGCGGTTGGTCGGGGTTAAGGGGGCATAGATAATCCGCGATGATGTGTACCATTCATATATGCCTTCACTTCAATAGTCTATTTTTTGGGTCCTTCATGGAAAAAATGTATCACTGTGTTTCTCCTAAATGTCTTAATATATGCTTTATTTATTGATTGCTTCCAAATAAATCTTGATATTATTGTGCATTCCATATGTTCACAATGTCAAGTATGCGCTAATAAGTCGGAGAAACAACACGGTTAACTTTTAACAACACTCCTAGACACAGAACGCCTGTTGGACCCTTAGGTGTCAGGAAAACAACTTGAATGAAAATATGGATAACCACCTAATAGAAAGTGATGATGATAGTTTTAGTTTAGGGCGATAACCTAGATATCAAGACCAGATATTGTTTCAGAAATTATGCTGAAACTTTGGCAACTAAAATTCAAGAAAAAAGGGGAACCCCATTCTAACATTAAATCATGGGCGGCTTTGAATAAATTAATTAGGAGTTTTACCACTAGATTCTTGTCATGCATAGATATTTCATACTTTTAATGTATCCCTCTTTGTTAGTTGATTTAAAAGCTGGCATTGTATCCGTAGAGCCACTGTACAGCTACAACCGAGATTGATTGTTCTCCACTTAAATGTTTATTGGCTCCATTTGCTCTGAGCAGGCGAAATTGTTGACTGTCTCTGACCTACAACTGCCACTGCAGTTAAGGTAATGCAAGCCACAGCTCTCTGCTCAACCCAAGTTCCCAACAACCACAGAGACATCTTCTCTATATAAGCACCATTTATCTACCCAGTGGGGGCAGATCTCTGGTAGAGAAAGATCGAGAGGGGGGCAAGAGGTAAGACACACCACACTTCCTCAACTCGAAGGGTATGGATACCAGCAAAGCCACTGCCTGCGACTCGGCAACCGCTGCTGCAGCCACCAACACAGTGGCCACGGTCCAGCAACCTGCTACTGTAGGTGAGGTCCATGCCACTGCTATTTCTTCCCAGCTTGTGAACACATCAAGGGTGCAGGCCAACATCCCTGTACCAGAAGCAGCCGTCATGTCTGGTACACCTGAGTCTGTGTGCTCCAACGGCAAGAAGTCCAGGAATTTTAAGATTAAGAGGCTGTGGAAGAGGATCAAGACTGCGTTCCGGCGCCGTCTGTCATTTCGCCGTCGCAACACCACGTCCACATTGCCTGAGTCTTACCTATCTGATGATGAAGTGGACTCCAAGTCCAAGCGCACCCCTAGAGGCCTGTATTTTGCATAGATCTTCAGTGTCACTGCGTGGGGGAACTCCGGCAAGAAATAAGTCGTCTCTGTTTACTTATCAATCCTTTAGTTTGCATGAGTATTGGTCGTCTAAATGTACCTTCAAATTGTTTGGTGTGTGGTCTAGTAACATTAGTTCGTTCAGTGTGTGGTTGTATCTATTAGGTTTTACTGTAACTTATCTTTTCGTTTCCTTTTGGAGTGCATTTTGATGGGTAAGTGGGAATATTACAATGGTTTAATTTCCATGTAGCTGCAGATCGAATATCAACTATATGGCGTAAAAGAGCAACAATTCAATAAACAAAATCATTGGATTCCATAAGGTCTGATATGTTCATTTCTCTAACTTATGTAATTTTAAACCACATGAATTAGTAAACAATGATGCTTAGGTCAGGACAGTTATGACTTGATGTGACTCCAAAAGTTTATACGTAAGCAATTGGAATGACTCCAAAAGTCACCAGTGACTTGCGACAATTAAGGTGCCCTTGCACGCTTAGCTGGCGTGATAATTATAGTTTTCGATTGCCAGCTAAGATGCCGCTTGATAACTCCCACAGCATAGGTAGATTCACTGAAAAATATGATTGTGTTCCCCTAAAAAGACACATAATCTGAACTGAACAAGAAGTGAAGAAAACGTTGAAGCCTTGCTAAAAAAAAGGGAGAACCAGATGAACAATTGAGAAGTCGATCAGTAACATGAGAATCTGAGTTTCGGTAGACCGAGACACCCCACAATGCGAGATGAACACGGTCAAACTTTCATGAAACCACATTAACTTACATGGCGCTAGCTCATTGACCAACAGAAAACATATTATATTGTTTATTATATATTAAGAGTGGTCTATAGACACCTGTATTAAGAATATAGGAGGTTATAATCTCTTGCTAAAATATTCCATCCATCTACTGAACACCTCGTTCGTTTTTGTCTAACCTATGCTCTCTTCATTTGTATTTTGTGCATCCCACGGTGGATTTGGTGTTATAAGGGGAAAAAAATCAGTACCTCTCATTTCTGACGTCGATCACAAAGTGATGAGCAGGCAGGGACACCATGTAACCATTAGTTACATTATTGCTTTTTGGGTGGATTTGTTTCTACCAATTGAATGTTTACTGGCACCACTTGCCGGATGCACGTAATTGCTGACAGCATAGTATTGACCAACTGAAAGTGAAGCTACTGAGAACCCAGTGTAACACCAAGGTTTCAACTAGTTTAAATTAGTCAAATATCAGTACAATCCATTTTCTATAACTAAAATTTGGCTAAGCTAAACGTGCATCATGTTGTTTGCTTGCATTCTGTGTGAAAAATGAATTGGAAACAAGCAGACCCAAAAAAAAACCCATCATCCGTTTCATTCTTTCTTGCATGTAGGACTTGTTTGCTTGAAGTCCAGCACTACAAGAGATCTGGCCTTCGGCGACAACTCAAGAACTGGATTTTATGTCGAGATAAATATTCTACGACGCTAACGCGATGAAATTGTGTTTGTCACAAATTGCACGTTTAGGATCATGTTCTACGACAAAACGATATTTCTGCGTAGTAGAAGGGTCAGATTTCTTCTAGTGACGGAATTTGTGCCTGGGCCTCAGGGGTTGGATTTTGAGTGCGTGAGGCTCAAATCTCTACCTGGCTCACGCAGAAAAAGGCAAGGTCTAAACCCTAAACCTTAAACTCGTCTAATACAAACAGACCCATTAGAGCAATATGGAAAATGTCATAATCTTTATTGCCGCTAATATTTTCAATTTATTTTCTCATTAGAGCAGACGTCCTTTCTATCGAAACATTTCCTGCACCGTCCATTGTTCAGACAAAAGCAGTACGCTGCCTCATTAATTATTTCATGTTCGTGCCCCGGCCCCGTTTGTCCCAGGAGAAAACTGGCTACGGTCGTCTCCGGTAATTAAGTCGCCTCTCAGTGCATGCTCCCACGTTATAGGGGCGGAGCGACGTTGAAGCCGTGGTGTCACAGGACTTGAGTGCCACATCAGCAAAATAATTGACATTTTAAGAAATCAAAGGAGAAAGAGAGCAGAGGCCTTTCATCCTAGTGAAAGGAAAATGAAAGTAAAACGAAAGCCCACTGAGACACTCCACCGACAAAATCCTGCTCCGGTGCGCAGCCTCCCACCTCTCCCGCGCGCGAAGCTCCGCCTCTCCCGATTCGCCTCCTATCTTCCCTTCCTCTCCCGCGAGTGTGCGCCGTTCTCACCTCTCCCTGGAGATGATGGCGGCGACACGGTGGCGGCGCTCAGTCCGGTGGACGCGGTGCTCGAGCTATCGCCATGGATGGAGGCCGCACTGGAGTTACCACTGATCTGACGACGCCAAGCCTAGCGTACGGTCCGTCCATTCCTTCCGGTGCTTAGATATATCCGAGCTCAAGCATCGCATCACGTCGTTGCTGGCCTCCAAGAATCCCAAGACAGGCACATAGTGGAGGCATGCCGCGTTCAGCATTTCTCCCTTTGATTTGACAAATCAAATTGATTTGTAATGATCAATCATGTTCATGAACTGGTACTTGGTCTTGGGTCTCCGCATGCTCGACCAAATGCATACGCTGCATTTGGATGTCGATATTGAGCCTCAGAATTTGGAATTGGCACTGCTAGCTCTGAATGCAACTGTTTGGATGTTGTGGAATTCAGAATTGGAAATGAAACTCAATATCAGCTGGCATTCGTTTTACTCTGAACCATGCACCCCCGATACCGAGTGGAACCCCTCCGTCAACGGGCGGCGACTCCTTCACGGGTGCCGACGCGACCTCCCTCCGCCGGCAAGCCGCAGCTCCCCTCCACCTCCCCTTCTCTCTCCATGGCAAGGATGAGCCTCAATCCGTGACTCAGAACACACTGAGGGGCGAGAAGAATTAGTATTTATTCCAAGTTGAATTCCATCAACATCCAAACTAAGGCTTTGGTATTGAACCTATTTAAATGCCTACTCTGATTTGGTATTGAACCCAATTCAGTGCCGAGGCCTTCAATATCTTCATCTAAACGGAGCCTTATCCGTTTTGCCTCCATCATTCTATAGTAACCCCCCAAAAAATGTCTCTAGCTATTCCCAATAGCAGCTTAGACGGTTAATTGCATCCTGGCAGAAATGAAACAACAATCACACGATCTAAGCATCAATTTAGCTAGTTATGTTTTGCTTATTTACCACATTGCACAGGTTAATTTGTCTGTGGAACAGCTGCATTCTTGTATGCTAGTACTTGATAAAATATAAATAGATGGGTACAAAATTTGTATGCCACATTTGATCACAAGTCTATGCAGCAATTTATTGTTGTGGCAAGACTATATATATGAAACTGTGAAATAAAACTGTGCATTGAGAGAAGCAATTTTATTTCACACAAGACCAGAAAGCTGACGTATCGCTTTAGGAAAGTGTGAAATGAAAGTGCCCATTGAGACTGACCTTAGCAAAAATCCAAAGAAATCACGTAACACCCTTGCCTACTGAGTAAGCCAACCAATTAATTTCCTTGACCTCCACCGATTTCTCATGGGATTTGTAGCACATGTAGTTATCAATCTAACTAACACAAAAACAGGAGTTCATCATGGGTTAGTTAGAACTACATGGCCAAAAACTGAACAAATGTCACAAGTTCTTTCCGGCCAATTGGCGAACCAACTCTAACAATCTTGCTGAAGAACTTTTGCATCAGGCTCTCTATTAGCAAGCAGATACAACTTCCTCTGTTATCGAGTTATCGAGTAGCTGCTGTAGCAAGCATTTCTGAATCCAAAAACTTGGCCATGGCACAACGGCCTGGTTATGATATATTTATTGCATCATCATTCTTTTATTATTTGATACAGTGCTGGGAGTCCATCTTATTGGCATTCTAACGAACAACTTGTGCTAATTGAACAAGTTGAAGCGACCTCCTATGCATAGGGCGACCTACAGTATTAAATTTGTAGGTCAGCCCAATAGCCCATCAAATCTGACCCAACTAAGCCAACTTAGCCTACCGACCGACCATCAACATTTTAAACAATTGCTTCAACATTTTTACAAACCTATGTCAACATTTCTGAAAAAGAACATCAATATTTTTGTCGAAAATGTTGACATAGTACATCTAAATGTCGACGCAGTGCAAACAAAATATTGACACAATACATTCAAAATGTTGACAAAAAATTTAACATTCAAAAAATATCCATATTGGATCTTATTTTGTATGATTAATTGTAACAAACACGTAGGTTCAAACGGATTCTAAAACGGACATACGGTTTAGGAGAAAAATGCGTTTAAAGTTTGAAATCCGTTTTCTTTTCTCCGTCCTCCCACCCGCCCCAATAGATATCCGCCATGTGTTCAAATCTGATCTTCCCACTTTCCACCCGGCTGAATCTCATGCGTTGCACGAATCTCAAACAGTGTTGTATCAAAGCTTAATTATAGTCCGTCCTACATATAGGATTGTCTCAAGTTAAAGACGTGATGTAACGCCCAGAAAATACAATTCAGCCTAAAATTATTTTGGGCCTAATTAGTGGGCTAATTGAACTTTAAACCTGAGCTTAATGGGGTCCGTTTCCCAATAGAGAAGGGGAAGGGAAGGGAGAGCCACATAGTTTTCCCTAGCGTTGTCCTCGGCGATCGTGAGGAGGCGGCGGCGTTCTGCAGGCTGGAGTTCTTGTTGCTAGGCGATCCCCTAGGAGGCAAGTACTTGCAGGCGGGTTGCAGATTGTTGAGGTCGACTCAGTAGAGAAGAAAATGGGTTCGTCACTCTCCCTAGGTAACAAAGAAAGAATTCCTTCTTTGTCCGTCCAGAATAATTAGATCTTGTTTAGTGCCGGCAGTTTAGCAATAATCACTTTGATGCATACGAATCAGCAGTTCGATTTACGTTTGAGGCTTTTATCTGCCGAATCTGAGAATCTCATGAAAACGAAAGTTGTAGATAATTTCTTAATCTTTCCAACGAATATTTATTCTGAATTTTTGGATCAGTATAACGGGATTTATGCATCTCTGAACATGATTGGCTGTTTTCGTCAGACCTGCAGTTACAGTTTTAACACTAAGTTTTGCGTGGCAAATCTAGTGATCTTAGAGACCGAATTGTTCTGTCATGCAACAGAACCTATGGTAGATCTTTGTTTTATATTTCCATAGAGTGCTTAATCTCTGTCTTTGGTTGAGTAGAACTGCAGTTATGAATTTTTGAAAATCAGTTGTTCGCAGTACGAGCTGTAAACTGAATGTCTGTCTTGTGACCCAGTCTTACCTGAGTTATAGTTCGAATTAATTTTTTAGTTGCATACCAAATTTGTAGATTAGTTTCTGTAGATGCCCTTAATGTTATCATTTATCCTTTCCCTTGATGTATAAAACTATAAAATGTAAAGCTCACTCTCACCTGTGTAGACAGTTTTGATGTGTCGGACTGTTTTGGGGTTATTCTTGCGAGCGGTCGTAGGAACGCTTTACTTGATGTTTGCTCTATTTGTATGCTTTCTTTTGATGCTGAAAATTACTTATATCCAGGTGGTGGACCTTCAGAGCGAGCTTAGTTCATTCTCTCCATTTGGTGAAGGCAAGTAAACATAGCGCCGTGGTCTAGATGCTCTAACTTTCTTATTTGAATTACCTCCATTAAATTGCAGTACCTCACACTAGACACTCATATTGAAGCTACTGCTATTTTGTTATTTTATATTGAAGTATGCTATCTTATAGCTTGTGGTACTTTCTTTATTGCATAAAGTTCTGAAGTATATGAAGTGCATACATTGCAATCTTACATTTACACTAGATATGCATAAGAAAAAAACTGTAGCCTGATGTTGGTGCAGTAAGTACCGGTACAGCAACACACGTTGAATTGAGCAATGTGGTTGCAGCCCTCGCTTCCTTCGTTGGGATTTGAGGGTAGAAGTGAAGTCATGCATTTGCATGGAAGAATATAATTATGAAGTATATGCAGTTTTATCATATGACCTGAAGTTATATGTCATTTGTTTACTTTATCTTAATGTTACAATTCACCTGATGTTTAATCAACTGTGATTTGAATAACCTTGTTAAAGTAGTTTGCTTGCTGAGGTTTTCCATAAGAGGAAATTTCCTGTATGGCCTCAAAGGAAATGGAGCTTCCTTCTATGGCCTCCACAGGATTGAACTTCCTTCTAAGGCCCGAAATGAAATTTGAGTTCCCTCTATGGCCCTTCTGATAGTTTTAAGTGTTAACTAGAGGGTAAAAAGACCATTTTACCCCCGATTCAAAATAGACTTCATTTATGTTAAAAAAAGTGCCATGAATGTGAGTATTAATTTACATGTGTAATTTGTTTCAAAATTGTATATCTTCGAAATGAGCATTATTTTCACACTCATTTTGTAATTGGACAAAGGGTTTGCACACAATTGTGTCATACTTTGATACGCCATCATTATTATTCACATAATATTTTCAAATGTTATGCATGGAACTCATTTGAGTATTCACATAATATTTTCTGAGTGTTCGAAATGAAATGTGTGAGCCTCCTTAAGCAGATTCAGGCCCAGCTTACTCAGGAATCGCCCTGTACGTCGTTATTACCCTGATAATTCTTATGCCAAATATGTATACGTATGTACGCCGGCCGGTTTGTTTGTACTCCCGCTAAAGGAACAACCTAACATGCACGTTTGCATGAGATAGAATTCTGGACGTGATCCAAACGCATGCCTCTGCGCGGGAGTTGCGGCCATTTGTGTGTTTAGCGTGTGTGTGTGTGTGTGTTTTTTTTTTTTTACTTTTTTCGAATCGTTTTTCCTTTTGGTGAGAGAGAAAAGACAATAGAAGGCAAAGGGTATAATGGACAATTTGTATTGCTCAGAAGCAATTTTTCACGGCAATAGTAACAGAAGGCCATAGAGGGAACTTAAATTTGATTCCGGGTCTTAGAAGGAAGTTCAATCCTAGAGAGGCCATGGGAGAGGAAAGTTCATTTCTTTTGAGGCCATACAAGGAATTTTCTCTTTCGATAAACCTCATACGCTTGTTTTTCCTCTCAGGTTCTTAAGCTTGGATGGTGCAAGAGCGTGAGATAGAAGTAGCAACACATGAGCACTTCTCATAATAAAATTACTTTGCAAACACTTGAGTTGTCATGTTACTATTTGGTCGTTTGGTACTTTACTTTCGTAGACCATATGTTAGAGTTGCTGTCATGATAAACTTGATTTACCTCTATACTTGTGTTACTATTTATTTGTTTGAATGCTTTCGCGTACTTTGTTGTTATCAGGATTATTACTCTCTTTTGGCGATCTTAATATATGGTTGTTGTAGCATAGTGTAGTAATGCTTTATTTTTTTTCTGAGGTGTTACATGTGATGTTACCTCAGGTGCTGTTTGGATGCAGGTGGGTTGGAGTTAGGGAAATGATGTGAGATGTGATAGGGTGGGCTTGGGTAAGGATTATTTAAGTTTATATCTCAA
This sequence comes from Eragrostis tef, assembly GCA_000970635.1. Classification (NCBI taxonomy): domain Eukaryota; kingdom Viridiplantae; phylum Streptophyta; class Magnoliopsida; order Poales; family Poaceae; genus Eragrostis; species Eragrostis tef. The sequence continues at coordinate 18,009 of LAPY01001033.1, read as the reverse complement.
TTCCATGTTCGGCAGGCTGCATTGCAGCCGTCTTACTGTAGTTGCTACAAAACAGCCTGTCGAACGGGCTCAGAGATAAAGAAAATAACCATGGGGCCCACATACTATTTTAATCATGAACATCTCTCTTCCTATGTGGTCCTTTCCTGCACTCTCACGCAAGACCGAATTCACTATTAGCCAAATCCAAAATCCATACCGGGTGATCGGTCAAAAAATAATGCAAGTTTTCTAGGTAGAAAAAAAAGAAAAGAAAAACCCATTTTTTTATAAACCAGCATCCTTCCTCGATTTCTTTTTTTTACCGAGCAAACTATCGATTTTTCATCTTGTTGCACCATTGCGCTGCAAATTTAATCTAGTTTTTTTTATACATGTTTTTGGTTTCCTTTTTTGCATTTTTCTATTTTCCCTCTTTGAACTGATTTTCAAAATTTTGTTCGGTTTTCCAATAAACGGTCCGGTTTATCAAAATTTCAGGACTTTTTTATTCAAACTTTGAAATTTGGATTCCAGTTTTCGGACCTGACCGGTAAAGCAGACTTATCGGTGGCAGTCAATATTACCGGTAGAATCGGGAATGCAACTCTTGACTGACATTGGCTTTTTCATGTGACCACGTTTTTGTTGGGGTTACATGTAAATATTTAAAGTTGGGATTGAGCTGGAAATTCTTGATGGTTGGATTGCGATCTGATGATCCAAAATCTTTGTTCACCATTGGACTCAATATCGATTTGCAGTGAAATTTTCTTCCACTTTTGGGGCAGTTTTCAATACCATCAGACTAGTCAATAAAATTTCCTTTGTCAGCAGAACAGGTAGCCACATAATCATGTGCAGTTGCCAAATACAGCTCAAAATAGCAGTCAGAACATACGTATGTGCATTCCACATCCGGGTTACCAAGTACGACAACCTCCCACAATGCAGCAAACAACAAATAGACAACAAACCATTGCATTTTTCTTTGGAAATCCAGCATTCAGCGTCCAAACCGTACACCATCAACGTAGAACCAACTGAATACAGCTTGAGGCAATTCTGATCTACCGTAGTCATCATAGTACTGGGCCTAAACAGATTCTTTATTCTGGTAATTCTTTTATTGAAATGGCAAGAATAAACAATCCTGTAGTGTTTCTATAAATCCTCCCGTATGTGACAAGTCGGCAAAATCTAACAAAATAACGACGAAACTCAATAATCCAAAAACGGGGCAGGTATCCAAAACCTGTTATTCACCGAACCCTGACAAAATCTTTCATCACATCTGTTTTTTCGGCATAAGCCTGAAAACAACACAAACAACTGTCACATCCACTGTTAGTCATCTTCTTAGTATTCATCACATCAAATTCAAAATATAGGAAACAAAGCATGGAGTGAAAATATTTTTTCACAACTGATCACTAATCTTAGTCATGTGATTATCACTAGGACAAACTAAATATATACGATTTGGGGTAGTGGGGAGAGTGGGACAAAGCACTGAGGCATGTGGCGTACACATGTCGAAGCACACTAAAACTAAAAACGACATACTAAGGGTATTTCATGTTTTACCTTAAAAAAAGGTCTTATGCATTTTTTGGTACAAAAGTGATAGAAAACATCCCGACACTAACACAGAATATAAACTCTATCTATCCACCCTCAAAAACAACAAAGCTAAATTAAGTATGCAGTAGTTTGATAGTCATTGTCATCCGGGCACTAAAACAAAATAGAAACGCTATCATCCTTCAATTAATTATGCAAGTGTGATAGACATTGTCGTCGGACACTAACATAGAATAGAAATCTATCCTACTTCAAAACAACAAAGCTAAATCAAGTATTGATAGTCATTTTCCTATTTTAGTTGAGCAGGCGACACATTCATGTATGCATATTGTACTTGCTATATGGAATGACATTTAGTTTTCATGGGAAACAATCAACAAAAATTAAATAAGATCTTGTTTCTAAATTCACATATCTTTAAATACCTGACAAAACATAATGCTTACAACAGTCAAACGGAACGGTAATAGATAACCGAACCTTCTACGTGTATTTTGCTGCTATCTCACGCATCAGGCCTTCAGGTGCTGCAGAGAATTAGATTGTCAGAAAGGGTAACTTATAATGTTGAATCCAAATATGCATACTAAAACATCAGGCATGCAAAAGATTAAGGACAGCTGAAAAACATGAAACCTTCTATGCCACCCGTGAAGTGCTCAAACTGACCCATTGCTTGTCTTATAAACATTTCCACACCACTAACAACTTTAACTCCACATTCTTCTGCTTCTCGTAGAAGGCGTGTAACTTTTGGGGCATATACGGCATCAAATACCACATCATAGAAACTCAAAGCATTCTGCAAATACAGAAGGAAAATTGATCATACATACTGAGTAAGAACTTAGGTATACCAAAGTTTATGTGGAAGTTGGAGTAATAAGATCTGGAAAATATAAAAAAGGTTCTTGACTTTTATGACAACAATAGCTGCAGGAGAAGAAAAGGAACAAGATTTCTTTTACTTTCATCACAGAAAAAGCTGCAGCTCTCATTTGTTGTTCGAGAAAAATAAATAGATGGATGAAGGACCTTTGGAATAGGAGTGCCATCCATGACAAGAATAGCCGCAGCAGAAGAAAAAGAACAAGATTTCTTTTACTTTTATAACAGAAAATAATAGCTGCAGCTCTCATTCGTTGTTCGAGAAAAAAAATAAAAGGAGGGGTGAAGGACCTTTGTAATAGGAGTTCCATCAACATTTGGGTACATCCCCAATGATGTTGCATTAGCAAGTATCATTCCTTCTTCAGGCTTGAAAGTTTCTAGGTCAGATAATCTCAGCGGTTGACCACCAACTGCATTGGCTAGACTTACTGCCTTTTCTGGTAGAAACAAGAAAAAATATCATTAATAAATGAAAGGAAATTCAATTTTCAATTTTTCATTCATGCAAAGATCATATAAAAATGCAGCATGAACCGACCACAAAAAGAAACAAGATGTAGAGTCAATTCAGATAGCAGCTGAGTTAGGTGCAAAGCAGAATAAAATAACTTCACATAAAAGTTGCAATTGTGTTTTTTGATAGCATGATGCTGCAGAAGTCATATATGTGGCAAACAAATCAAGCCTGAAAATTAGTAATTTACTCTCCTGCTTGTTTGCGGAAAAAAAATAGTAATTTCCTATGCATGTAGTTGCCATCATCAAACCTAACAATATCATGAGTGTATGTGATACTCCCTCTGGACTTCAATTATTGTCATCTGCGCAGCAAACCTCAAGTCATTTTTAGTTCAACTATGATGTCGGAACGACAGCATTTCAAGTCAGGAGATAGCACAGCTTAAGGTGAAGTATCCATATATGCGACACTGATGTGAGCTATCAATTACAGAAAACCAATAGTAGCATGCATCTCAAATTTTAAATTGGACCTGAAGCAAATTTAAAGTTGAACAGTTTATTAGAAAAACAAAATGTAGTTTAGAAGGAACATTTGATGAAACAAGATGACATCATGACATAACAGAAACAATCAAGACCCTACATTGACCTTCATTAATTATCCCTAAGATTCACAACATCAATCGTCACAATGCCAATAATGAAATGGAAAGCTGTATCTTTCCATTTAAGATGCATTTACTACCAGTGATTTTGGGACTGTAGGATCATTGATGTTTCACCAATACAAATTGTGTCCATCATGATTTGGATCTAAGGATGGATCTACCTAGTGAAAAATGTGATGTACGATTAGAGATCTTACCATAGGTACGATTTGCCACAACCACCCTTGCACCTTTCTCCTTTGCCCCATAAGCAATTGCTTTACCAGCACCACCAGCACCAACAACAACCATAAGCCTGCCAGCCAACGGAGAAATGGCAGCATCCTTTGACCCTAGACCTATGAAACACAACATCAGATGTTTCCATGACTCACAAAACAACTGTCAAAAGTGAACAAATGAGATCCCACAAACCTCCTATGCCATCCTCAATAGCAGAAATTGCTCCAATGTAGTCAGTATTGTAGCCCACTAATTTGCCATCTGGTCTCCTAATTATAGTATTTATTGCTCCTATTGACTGCAAATTTACATATGAAATTGCATGTCAAACAAAGAGTGATATGCAGCTGATAATATTGACACTTAAACATACAGTGATGCATCCACTTACCTTAGCAACTGGATCATGTTCATCACAACACTGCACCGCATCCACTTTGAAAGGAAGAGAGCAACTGCATTGCATACAATCATATAGGGTGACTTTGTAAATGAAAAGATACCCATGAAGTCACTTGTGGCAAGATCACAGAAAACCCAGGGTATTTTGCAGCCCGGGAACCAGTCATATTCTAATTCATCCCATGAAGTTCATTTCACTCCCTAGGAAATGTCTATTGTGAGCAATTTTTGTCCAATCATACCACTGTTAATTAAGTACGTCAGACGAAGTTTGAACTTTTTTTAAAAAAAAACATGATGGAAAAAAAAATGAGTTGCGTATTTTCCATTCCGACGTCAAGAAACTTTAGGTTATGGATACTTCAAATATAAGTTCCTGATCTATTAGTTGTTACTGAATGACCATCCATGACATCCTTAAATCAGCTTAAATCCAGTCCAGTGAAATAACTGCTTCAATTTCAATTTCCATGTGATTTGAAACATGTAAAAAGAATGTAGTAATAGAAATCTTTCAATAGTACCCTAAGAAATACATACCTAAATCCTGAAAAGTCTGGTGATGAATATGTCTCAAGGAAACTAGCAAGATTATCTGTCAAAAGTGGAAGATAAACAGCATTGTATCCGACAGATTGAAGACATTTGTTCTGCAAAACTGGGCTTTTGCTCTGCTTTACGGGGTTGGCTATAAGGCCCAGAACCTTTGTATCAGGGCCTATGCGCCTTATATTGTAAATCTCCAGTAGTTCTTTTACTGTTGGCTGTCCGGATGCTGATGTCTTTGCAGCATTCAGTATCCCAAACGTAAGATATCCACCAAATTTAGGGGCTAAAACTCTTGACATTAAACCTCTTTCACTCATCACCAGTCCTATCATAGGCACCTGTCATTTGTATTGGTCAGTCAATTGGAAGTTAACTCCAAAATGGCATGCAACAAAAATCTTTCTACTTTAATCATAGAAGTACCTCAGACATAATGTAAAAAAGGCATACTACCTTCAGATTCTCAACATATAGCTTTTACTAACACATAAATCAATAGTAAGCAAAGGACCTCAAGTTTTGACCATCCACTTGATTGTAACTAATAGGTTCAAGAAACCACAACGTATAGAGAGAAAGAGGTCTCCATTGAAGAATGTTTCAGATCAAGGTTCACTTAGAATTAGTTGCAAAGAATAAAAAGTAAGACCTGACATACCCAACTTCAAAGTCAATGCATAGAATACAACGAAACAACTACCATATCCATCTTTAAAAAACAATAAGACCTGCCCAAAAAAGGATTTGCAAAACTCAATACTTAACTGACGAAATAATGGCACCAGCATTTCAACTCAATCAAAGTAACAATGGAGATCTGCAATTCAACTCATTCTGAGATGTAAAGCAAGAAAACACACCAAAATAGATTACAGCATACACCAATTTGGCATACTTAGAAGCTATTCTGACTTCATATCAAAGTCAGCGCATCACATCAACAAAAACATAGTTTAGGAAAGCCATGTAGCCCACAGAATATATCCGTTGCACCAAAGATCAAATTTTATTTAACTAAGCAAACTGGGCAGCATATATAGAGTAGAATAAAATCAGAAATATAGTTGAAGCACCACATTTCACATCAACATCTATGAGCAAGGCCCAATGTTGGTATTCCAGATTGTGCCCACGCCTATTAGTAATTTACATACATAACACCACAAGATATAGCAGGAAAAACTTAAACACTATTGGGTCTGAAAAACTCTTACTTGGCAGTGGACCATCACTTGAAACATCCGTGACACATCAATAATGTCCGTAGCAGTTGTTGCAATTTTAACTATGTCAGCTCCAACTGCTTGTATTCTAGCTACAAGTTTTGCAAGCTCCTCGCAGGATGGAGTATATTCATAATTATGTGAAGAAACAATAAGTTTACACTTTTCCGGTTTGTTGCCAGAAATGAAGCTGATAAACTTGTCAGCGACCTGCAAATTACAATAATAGTTACATGATAATCTATTGATAGGGAGCATTGATAGAAAAATCAGACACTACCGAATGGGGAATTGGATAGTGAAATACTTGACCCGACTAATCATATTTTTGTAACCTATGTGAATAGCATTCATTATGCTCCAATTCTTTAAAAAAATACTTGATTTCAACATGCAAAAAAATGTCCACAAAAACTCCAGGATAGTTAGCAATGAACGTTTCCAGAAACTGGTACATATACAACCATTGACATAACAAAACAAAAATGTCAAAAAGTCTACATGAATAAACCTAGAAAAAACTCAACCTTTATCTTAATTTGCCAACCACATCCGCACAAGTCCTACCCTTCTGATAATGATAACCGATATTTGTGGCAGAACCCAACAGAGTTTCCACAAATCAAGATGTATCTGAAATACATTCCAAAGAATTGCTAAAGATGACTGACTTATGACACCCCTGGACCCTTGTCTCTTTGCCTCTTTTTTCCATCAGACTACTCTTACTCTATACTTGTTTTCCTTAAATGAGACTGGCAAGCTCAAGTTCACTGCCCCAACACCCCTTCTACGACCTCCCACTGTATCAGGCAGCACCTCATGGCTGCACACCACACTGCTGCTTCAATCGCCACCAATGGTTATGAAATGCATCCTCAGCACCTCTTCATTGGTTATGCCAACCCAGGGCCCACCCAACCTAAATCACTTGTTATGCTAATTGCCAGCTGTCTCCAGCCCCACAATGCCCTTGTCTGGAAGTATGGTTGATGGTTTGGTTAAATCTGAACACTTTTAACCCTACCTGGTCATTGCCAAGAGTGAACATCCTGTTATTCTTCATCAAAGGAAGCAGGTCTTCACTCGTTTTTAATAGTCAATGTTCACAGCATAGCATTTAACATCAGTACTAAAGTATATGTTAGCATAAGAGCATTATTGATGCCATTTCCTATTTTCCAGTTTCCTTCATTTAATATTATCTGAAGTTACCTTCTAATAATTCTACTCTCACCAAGATCATATGGCAAGAAACTGGACACAATAAATCATATTGTCATAGCAGAGTAACTGAAAATGGATTTAAAGTAACTGAAATGGTTATCATCAATGGAAATGTATTTATAACGTATCGACAAGAGTGTATTTGATGCTCTTATTCGAAACACCCAATATTTGAGTTATGATAGTACATGATCACAATTCCAAATGTCACAAAAAATAACCATGGTTGTACTAAATGTAATGTTGAGCCTACATAGAGTTAATTTAAGTTCTGTTTCATCCACAAGGACAAAGCACAAACAGCAAAAACAAATTGGTTTGTTAAAACAAACGAACCTTCAATTCAATATCAACATAGTCTACACCTAGTTCCATTGCTAAACGAAGCGTTTCGAATCTTGTGGTATCATCACCTTCATATTGTCCTCCTTCCCAGTTAGGTCTGCGAACAAAAGATGGCTACATCATTATACAAGGTACATAGTCTATGATGGTACAAAGATAATATAATATAAAAAATACAACCAACTAGTACAGCGAACTGAAATGTTTTGTAGTTAAGAATATATGTATCCTTTTTTGACACCAAATACACTACATCCTTTTGAAAACACAAATTCAAAATGTAAGTAGGAGAAATGAGAGAAGCATACAGCCATACAAGTCAAAGTACATTTCCAATTAGGATACCTATATTAAGATGGCTGGGTAGCCAGATTCATTCTGTAGTGTAGATTTAATGAAATGCCACAGGTTTAACTTGACCAACATTCCGCCCAAGGCCAATCTCATCATCAAGGGATATAAATGTAATTACGTAGTGACCCTTGAACCATGTTTTCCTAAACTTAGTTAAACTCCGTTTAAACGACGTCCAAACGCTAGACGGGTGACCATCATCTATGCCTAAACAGCTGTTTAGCCTGTTTAAATGACCATTTATCCCAATTAAACGGCCGTTTAAACATAATAAACGCTTAATGATGGTCGACCAACCCCGTTTACCGTTCATTGCCCTCGGATCTTGTAGCACAGTATAGTTTCAAAAAGAGGAACCTTTAGATAAAGGAAACTATGGGTTAGGGACTTCTTTGATAACGTTTCCACTTAATAATGACCACAAGAGACCTCTTTGAATAGAGAGCTATTTTATAGATAAAACAGCATGAAAGTATGCATAAACGAGAATATTAAGGAATAGAGGGGTTTCTATGCAAAATGTTATTGTCTCTATGCCGCGGTTCCATTTGATCCGGCGTCAACTAAAAAAACAGAGCAATCAAGCTAATCCTGGGCGATGACGATTGACCAAACCATTGGACTTGATGCTGACCCAGAACGGCAGGAACGAAGCGACCCGAACAAAATACAGAGCATGAATCGTGCGGAAACGGAAGAGCTCAAAATTTCGCCGAGATGGATCCCCGCACGAGCGCGCTACCGATGCTCCGAATGTGCTGCGGAATCTACGGAACGAACAGGAACGGAAGCCGCGGAAGGGGAGGAGGAGTGGGGCAGTTAAGAATATATGTATCCTTTTTTGACACCAAATACACTACATCCTTTTGAAAACACAAATTCAAAATGTAAGTAGGAGAAATGAGAGAAGCATACAGCCATACAAGTCAAAGTACATTTCCAATTAGGATACCTATATTAAGATGGCTGGGTAGCCAGATTCATTCTGTAGTGTAGATTTAATGAAATGCCACAGGTTTAACTTGACCAACATTCCGCCCAAGGCCAATCTCATCATCAAGGGATATAAATGTAATTACGTAGTGACCCTTGAACCATGTTTTCCTAAACTTAGTTAAACTCCGTTTAAACGACGTCCAAACGCTAGACGGGTGACCATCATCTATGCCTAAACAGCTGTTTAGCCTGTTTAAATGACCATTTATCCCAATTAAACGGCCGTTTAAACATAATAAACGCTTAATGATGGTCGACCAACCCCGTTTACCGTTCATTGCCCTCGGATCTTGTAGCACAGTATAGTTTCAAAAAGAGGAACCTTTAGATAAAGGAAACTATGGGTTAGGGACTTCTTTGATAACGTTTCCACTTAATAATGACCACAAGAGACCTCTTTGAATAGAGAGCTATTTTATAGATAAAACAGCATGAAAGTATGCATAAACGAGAATATTAAGGAATAGAGGGGTTTCTATGCAAAATGTTATTGTCTCTATGCCGCGGTTCCATTTGATCCGGCGTCAACTAAAAAAACAGAGCAATCAAGCTAATCCTGGGCGATGACGATTGACCAAACCATTGGACTTGATGCTGACCCAGAACGGCAGGAACGAAGCGACCCGAACAAAATACAGAGCATGAATCGTGCGGAAACGGAAGAGCTCAAAATTTCGCCGAGATGGATCCCCGCACGAGCGCGCTACCGATGCTCCGAATGTGCTGCGGAATCTACGGAACGAACAGGAACGGAAGCCGCGGAAGGGGAGGAGGAGTGGGGCCGAACCGGTAGGTGACGAGGGCCGGGAGCGGGCACCCGCGGAGCAGGCGCGGGAGGTGCTCGCGCGGGTTGAACCCCTGGATGAAGTCGAGGCGGATCTCGACGAGGTCGCCGCCGGCGGCCGCGGCCGCCGCGGCGTCGGCCACCATCTCCTCCACCGTCCGGGCCACCAGCGGCACGCACAGCAGCGTCATCTCGGCTCGCTCGGCGGTGGGCTGCGGTTGGTGGTCTCGTTGGCAAGTGGGAGGGAGGGAGGCGGGGGTGGGTGTTTTAAGCTGAAACCCAGACCAGACCAGAGAGGGTTGGTGAGGGGTTTGGCTTGGACCGTTTGGTGGAAAAGAAAGTCAGCCGGCCACCATCAGCGAGAATCCGGGCCCCCTCCGCTTGCTCTGTGAACACACTTTGTTCGGCGACAATGTTGGAAGTATAAATAACAGATTCACATAAGATAACTGATCCGGAACCTTTTCCAAAACCTGGCAAGAATCCCAAAGCATTTTGCTTAATTAAACGTAATCAACTTTTAATGCTGCCTCCCGGCCCCTGCCCTCCAACACAATTACCCAGACCAGCTGGAGCCGGGAAAGGCGGATCGATCTGTGCCGTCCTTCGTCATCGCTGGATCTCATCGTCTTGAATCCCGCTTGCATGCGCCGCCTTCTCGGCTCCTCGTCGACGCCGAGGCGCGCGTACTTTATTCATTGCCTCCTCTCCACTCGTGCTCTGCAACGGGGCTGAGACAGAAGCGTCGGCAAATTCAATAAGATTATCCAAATATGGTCTTGACATTTGCCAACTCTGAGTTGGTGGTTCTTAAAAAGTTGTGCATTATTTTTAATCCAGATTTTAATTTGAGACCAAGAAAACAGTCATATTGTGAAGGATTTAAGTGGCAAAATACACACTGACTTGCAGTCACTTACGATGGCAAGTCAAAAGTCGCACAGGAGAAAACGCGAATACGCGCGTGTCTTCACTTAGCATAGTGCATAGTATGCACTCTCTCTCCTGTTGATTACTCTATTCAACCATAAACACGTAAACTAGTATTCGAATTGATGTGCTTCTCTTTGTCCCAGCAGCATAGGACTAAAACAACTAGGCACTTGCTATTTAAAATTCTCCTGAATGAGCGGTCAAATTTCAACTGTTACAGTTGCAAGATATCATGTGTTGTTTAATAAATTCGACACATTTGACCACAATTTGAATCTGAATTGTGACGATCAGGATCAACAGTTACCATGTGCAATGATTTGTTGAATTTCCTATATTGTAACCTATCATTTTTCGTGAAGACTCAAATAACACTCCTATGGAGAAAAACCAATTTTTGTGAAGATTCAAATAACACTCCTATAGCCAAAAAAACACACCATAAAACTCCTTGCCGCCGCCGCCGTGAACACGTACAGCAAGGCAAGCTGCGTGCGGTGACAAACAGATCCGGTGGTCTTCGCGCTGCAGACTCCATAGCAAGGAGCGCATACCGCCTTGGCGCTGAACGATAATGACGAGCAGCGCGGCGTAGAGAGGCTTCTGTTCTTCTACGTAATTCTTTTACGAACCGAACGCAATGAAGATGACGACGACTACTACGGCCCGAAACGCGTCTCATTCCGTGCGGATCAGTCTGGGCATGTTTGGATCCAAGCCGCATGAGGAAAGGTTGTTTGTTTACGTATGGGCCGGAACGTGGCCAGAGACCAAATGGCCATTTCGCCCGTCATTCAGCCCGGAACAAAGTCATATCTTCCAACCTCCTGAAAACGTCTCGCGAGAGGCGAGGGCGGTGGCTCCCGCCCCGAGGCAGCCGTGACGGCGACGCAACCGTCCTCCCCTCCTGCGTGCTTCTCGTCGGCAGTTGCGTCCCTCTCTTCTTCGTTTCTTCCTCGCGTCGTAAGGTTAGTTCTTAAAGACAGATACACGCTACAGGCAATCTCATAGCCCGTGTCATGCAATGCTATCTAAGATTTTTTATGATGTGGAAAAAGAGAAGAAGATAAATGAAAGAGATGATGTTTTGCAAAACAACCACCTCAAGCGTTAAAATTTAAGAATATAAGACGACTTACAGACCATTGTACGAGTTGTAGTTGTCATATAACTCATAAATATATTTTTTATCCATAAATTAAGAAAAGATGTAATTACTACAAAGCAACTACAACAATCATTCATTGCGTGTATCGTCTCGTAAATCCGTCTTTATAATTATGAGACCACCTACATCATTGTAGGCATGCTCGCGTGCGCGGCCTCCGCACTTCATCTGTTGCCCGATCTTGTTTCCAATCGGCCAAGATTCTGATCCATGGCAAGCAAAAGCGCGTCGATCTTGGTGTCAGGCCTCCGGCTCTTCACCGCCGCTCAAACGGGCTGGACGCGCACCCACATGAGTACCTCGCTCCGCAGCTGCATTTCCTCACCAATGCCCGCGTCGTGCTCTTCATCCAAAGCGCTGACCGCCTCATCCTCTGCCTCGGCTGCTTCTGGATTAGGCTCAAGGGCAGGAGCATGTCATGTGCCGCTGGCTGCTGCAAGGACGAACTCGAGGCCGGTGCAGAGGACTTTCCCATGGCAGCACACTTCCATCGCCCCACCGTGTTGCTAGTACATGTCCTGATCTTGTGGAAATTAATTTTCAATCCGAGTTGCTCAAACGCACATAGAAGAAGCATGAGGTTTCTAGCTTCCTCTAGATTATGATCAATAAAAATGATAGTATCGTCTACATATTGTAAAATAGATAACTAATTATCAACCAAATGTGAAACATTACTAAAATTTTCTCTCATTTTTTGCTCTATTAATAAGCGGCATGTTCGGTTGGCCTTAACTGGCTGGACTGGACGCTGGGCTGAATGCCCAGACGAACGGCTGGCAATAAGCCAGCTCCACGGCTGCTCCAGGAGCCAGAAAAAAAAAACGACGCCTTCTCCCCGCCTCCCGCCCGCACCGCATCGCGCTACGGATAGAGGGCGCCGGCGCATCCGAGCTCCTCCACTCC
>LAPY01001032.1:80038-94257 GCA_000970635.1 Eragrostis tef | reverse complement strand
GAGCAGCAGCAGCAGCAGCGCCGGCGGCAGCCTCCGAGCCGGCGCCATCTCCGCAAACCGTCAGGTACAGTACAGTTACTCCCCTCCGGCCTTCCCTTCCCCGCAGAACTCACCGTCAGTGGCTGGCAGCTATATAGCACAGCCAAGGAATGTGTGTGGAGACAAGGAGACTGATTGAGACTGACACGGATCGCACACCCCCCTACTGATCACCACCGAATCACTGGTAACCGAACGCAAAACCCATTGCTGCAAAATCCGAAACGCCGGCGGGCCGGCCACGTCGGAGGAGCGCGGCTGCCTTTAGCGCTGTCCGGACTGGGGACCGGAGAAGATAATGCGCCTACCAACGAGGTAAGGGAAAGGAGTCCACTTTGGCCGCGGCCGCGCTTTGGCCGCTGCCGGCCAAACCTTTCGGATGAAAAACAAGACAAGGAGAGGAGCGTTTCTCGCTGTTGTTCCGGCCGGGCTGCCTTTATGGCCTGTCTGTCTGACACGAGAGAGTGGTGCATGGGTAGATGACAATTCACCAGCCCCACTGACGCACAGAAACGAGTGTGGCAATGTGGGTGGTGAATGAGATCTGGGTTTGGTGTGTGCGAAGAGGGTGGGGGAGAAGAGGGCAAGAGGCATGTGGGAGGTGGGGTAGTTTTCGTGATTAAGGAGGATAGGGTGATGGCAGTTGTTGAGTGAGGAATCTATAGGATGATGATAGTATTTGAGAAAGGAAATGGATAAAGGAGGATCGAAAGATTGTTAAACAAACAGAGATAGAAAGGATGATAGAAAGGGTGGGAGAAAGAAGGTTTGGAGTGGCTAGGTCGGGTTAGGTAGGAAAAGTAGCTCGCTGACAACCACTAGATAGGAACCAAACACAAATTTTGGAATGTATCCAAGATGATCATGTCTGAATGAAGTGGTTAACTGTAGTACCAAAGCAAGGCAGTATGAGGGGTGTTATAGTTGTAAATGGAATGGTTAATTCACATAATGGGGTATTGTTATACAACACCAAAGTACTACTAGGAGCCACCAAGCAAGAAACGGAGGACGACGCGGCGCCGTTTTGGCGGGAGATGGAAACCGTATCCTTCAGCTGCAAACAGTATCTGGTCCGGTATAGCTTACGTGTAGCTGTCGCTGTGCTTCACCCATGTCCAGGGTCCAGTGCCGACCGACATGTGATGGTTCGTCCCGAGGCTCGTGAGGCCAATCTCATCGGATTTTATGCTGTTCTGGTTCTCACTGATTTTTTTATACTGCTGCGCATTCCTGTCGTATTATTTTAGTTGAGCGGTTTACCTATCCATTCCTTTTCCATTCTAGCGATGGGATCTGATTGAAATTTCTGCTGCATCCATGACAGGACCCGAGGGGGACCTGAAGCAACTAATCTGCGTATCAGGAGGTTACTGATGCTGAAATGTGGAGTATGCTACATGCGTTGACCATGCCGGTGGCCTAAAACTGGGTAAACTAGATTCTGCAAAATCCGTGCTCCTCCAGTTTTGTTTCCTCGAGGACCAAGAGCCATGGACGTGCGGTGCATTGATCAGGTGTCACGGAAACGTGAAGGAATCTGCGATGGCGCCGTGGCGGCTGAGCGTCAAGTACAGTATTATGGTGTCAGGGTGCGTGTGCCATGTGGCCATGCCCGTGCAGACCATTTATCGTTGTGGATAGTGATGCCCAAATGGACCGGACAAACGAATATGCATGAAGCACGCCGATTTTTGGCCTGACCCGTGCCCGATCAATTTCGGGTCCCGGCCGGCATGGCACGCATCACCTGACCGTGCTTGGGCCGAAGGGGGCGGAAAAACACGGTCCGAATTATGTTTTATTAAATATATTTTTAGTTTTTATGTGTACAACTAGTATTTTTACGAGCAAATTTCTTATTTGCCATCAGAAATTATACTCTTCTCTTATTTGCCATCGGATCAAAATTCACTTTTCTTATCTGCCACTCCAATCACTTTAGCTCATAGAAATTTTTGATCACGTCACAACAGTGTTCAGGCTAGAACACCAAAATAGATTTGTCTCGATGTGTACTATATGCCAAAAATGATTTTCAATATTTTCAGATGAAAATTTGAGTTAATTTTGAGTTAAAACTAAATATTGCCTTTAATTTTCATCAAAAAATTTGAATTTTTTCACAGATAGTATACATTGAGACGAATCCATTTTGCTACTGCAACGCAAATAACGCGGCGATGAAAGCACAATAATCTAACAACCAAAGTGATTGAGTGGCAGATAAGAGAAACTGAAATTAGATTCGATAGCAAATAAGAGAAGTGCAAAATTTCGATGGCAGATAAGAGAAGAGTATAATTTCTGATGGCAAATAGGAAATTTGCTCTAGTCTTATTCTAGTGGTAAGTGAATTCCTTCTTATCTATAAGGTCTTAAGTTCAATTCTTCTTACTAGCATCTATGTTTGCACTATTTATCACTAAATTCTTTCAAAAAAATAGCTAAATGAGCTGAAATTTAAAACGGTCTGTTGGGCTAAACAGGTCGGTCCGGCACAATTAATCAATTACGTGCCGTGCTACGGGCGGAAGAGGGAGTCCGTGAGCTGGCACGGCATGGTCCGAAACTAATTGCGCGTGGTGCCAGCCCAAAATAGATTCGGGCCGTGCTTTTTCAGGTCTGGGCCGTGCCGGCCGGCCCTTCTGTTTGGCCATCACTAGGCGTGGATGTCGACTCACTCACTGGTAACTAGGAATGGACGAATTACGAGCTGCACGGTTCGTCCGCACTTTCATCTTGGCTCACTCTTACAACATAGAGGCCTGTGATTTGCATTTTTTCTTTTATGGGCCATCGTGATTTCACGCGGTGCGTGACCCTGCAGGTTCCTTTTGGTTCTGGGCTTTCTTGGGCAAATACGGCCTTCGAACTATCTGGGCATTTGCAACATTATCCAAGAATGCGAGGCGGACCGATGGCCCAAGTGGCAGTAAGTTCACAGATTCCAGGGCTCCATTTTTTTGAACTCAGCCCAAAGTAAATTCTCTAGGGCCATCATAGGCCTGATTGGTCGCTGTAGGCTGCAGCAGCGGTCAGCACAACTCCCATTTTTTTTAAAAAAAAAGAAAAATAGTGGTCAGCACATCCGTTAAGGCCCATAATTATTTGTAGTGGCAATGGCCGTGGTCCATGGAGATGTGTGGTGACGTCCTGCTAAAGGTCACATTTGTAAATCCGTTTGTGTTCTTTTTGTGGTAATCCGTAGTGTTTTGTTAGGTGTGAACTTTCGCACTTGACCACACCCACATTGGTTCTTTCTGTTTACCCGGCTGCCCTGCCCAATCTTTTTTCTCGGTGGCAAAGTGGGTCCCACTAGGCCAGTTAGTCTAGCCTTACCCGACCAAGCAGCAAAAGGAACGCCAGACACGGATTAGTGCGCCGAGATTTACCACGAAAGTAATAACAATTCGAGGACGGGGACCGGGTAGCCGCTTTGATGGGGCCAGGCATGGGACGTTTTCCACTCGTGGTAGTTCCCGTACCCGCCCCGCCATGAGTCGGATATGGGGCGGAGATTGAATACTACCCATGAGCATCCGGCGAGGACCCGATAATTTGAAAAATCACTAAAACCAAGGTCAGCCCAGCTCACCTAGCCCAAAAAATGCAGCCCAGCCTATCTTTCATTACCTAAATCCTAACTTTATCCTCTCCTTTCCTCTTGTTCTCCTTTCTCAGCCATCGCCCATGGGTACCCGGTACCCGCCCCGTTACCTGACGGGGACGGAGACGAGAATGGATTTCCACCCATGAAGACGGGGCCGGATAGAGATTTCTACTCGGCACGCTTGACGGGGCGAGCACGGATTTCCTCTACCCGCTCCATTGCCATCCCTAATAACAACGATGCAAAGCAAGATATGCGCTCAAAAAATATCACAAGATTTCATCAAGCTTTCAGATTGCTGTAGTAGACACGACGGTTCCGTTTGCCCACGGGCAGCGTCCACTCAGAACCGGGAAGCTTTTCTACGACGAAATGGAGCCGATTGAGGACCGGTAGAAGAATTTATGTGTTGCACCCGATTCCTTGAATTAAAGAGTTGTGAGTCTCGTGACACTCGTATGTGATGAAAAACGAGTCCAATCTCTCAACTGGTCTTGGCGCTTGTAATCAATCGGCAAACAAGATGTGAAGCCCAGTTGTCTGTTCACACACTGTCTTTGTTTTTTCAGTTTCCTTTTTTTTATATAACATAGCCAGATGACGAGATTTGTTCATGTGAACCCAACCAAGCCTTTCCAAGCGGCGAGGTGCCGAGGAGGTCAGTCTACCAAAGATAGGACAGGGACATCAAGGACGGACCCGCAAGACTTGACCCGTTCAAGCTCGCACCCTGACGACACCGCAAATGCACCGGCGACATTATCCCCCGTGGAGACACAGCCTTTTGTTTTGTTTACCCTGGCCGTGTCCGGCTTCTTTGCATTGTTGCACTCAAATGTTGGATTTGCACCTCATTTTTTTCCCTGCTTCTTTGCAACTGGGGCGCTAGATATTTTCTACTAGTCTGGGAAAATAAATTTCTTTGCAACAACTGGGGTGTCTCGGGAAAAAAGGTCAATAGCATTCAATACTCTCTGTTCACTTTGCTATACTTATTGTATGGCTGACTATTTTTCCTGAAAGGAAATGTATGGCTGACTATAAACTGAGGTAAGAATAAATTTCTTTGTGACGGTGTCTGGGGAAATAAAGTCAATAGCATTTCACTTAACTACACTTATTGTATGGCGGACTGTAAATTAAATGCGGCTACCACATGATGTCATGCCTATTGACTGGAGACATTTTTGTACCATGTGCATGTCAACCAATAGCCATCGACTCTAGAATTGTTATGAGACCTTTCAATAGATAAATTTATGATTTTTAAATAGATAACTTTATTTCTACTTTTTTCAATTAACTTTATTTCTAATTTTGTTAGGGAACTAAACAAACAGTTTGGACATGTTCTACCACACTCTTCTTATGTAGAAAGCTATCTGTCTAAATTATATCAACTATATCAATAACGCAACTCCGTTACTGGAAACCGACTATTTGACTCAACAACTGCCTTACTTCGTTATCATGATCATCATTTAGAGATTTTATAGTAAGTTATTAGCATGTCCGTTTGGCAATGTGAAGTTGTAACAAACGTTGTTTTCAGAATAAAAGATTCTAGGCTGATTATGTGAAGTGATTCTAGAATTGAAAAAATATTTTCTTCTAATTCGTTTATACTACAAAATCATAAATAATCACTTCCTTTTAGCAGAATCAGTTTGTCAAGAGAATCATTTACAGAGAAAATCGCCACAAAATATGCCCTTCATCCCATCAGATCCAACGGTGAACGAAATTCTGAGTCCTTGAAAAAACAAACTGGCTTAAAACCGGCTATATCCCTTTCCGCCATTCTACGGGTGACCGAATTGTCACCGCCGTGCACGCCGTCGCCGCGCCCCCGTCCGTCCAGAGAAAGCAGCCGGGTGGACTGGGAGAGTTGACCGGAAAGTCCGTGGATTTCCGCGTCCCCGCCGCTCTCTCAGCACACCACCCCTCGCGGGCCCCGCTGGGCCCCCACAGCTTTGAAAACTCTCGCCTCGCTTTCTGGTTGCAGACCGGCCCCTCCAGTCCAGTCTCCTCTTCTTCCCTCGCCTTCCCCGCAACTTCATCTCCCTCTCTCGCCGCTGCTCGACGCCGCTTCTTGGCCTGGGGTTGCCGTCTGGTTGCTCCTGCCCGAGAAAGAAGTGATCGCTTCACGGTGAGCCGTCCGTCGAATCCCTCTTTCTGCCCTCTGCTTTTTGTTTGCGCTTTGCTAACCCATGTTATTGCTTGTTCAATTGTTGTGGGCTTGTGGTGCGGTTTAATCTTTGCATGTTACGTTTCAGTTGAGGGCAGTTCGAGTAAAGACGAGTGGTTCGTGAAATTGATTCATGCAACAAAAAGAAGGGTCAAATTTTGCGTTTTTGAGAAACTACTGTAGTGGATTTGGGGGATAGGAGTTTTGTGCATGAAACTGTTGTGGGTCTGTGCGTCTTTCCTTCCGGAGGAACAAAGGTTTGTGAAGGATGTGAAGTGCTTTTCGTTAAAGAACGACTATGGGTGTGAAATCTGAAACAAACGGAGTGGTGTCCTCACGTACATGCAGATTTCCTTATTAGATTTTTCTTTCTGAAAAGTAGGGCGCCTTTTTGCTGTTGGAGCCGTTTGTGTTGGATACACGAGAAGAAAATTCGATATATTAACAAGGAAGTCTTTTGATTGTTCTATAACTGAATTGAGGGGCTGGTTCATGATCTGCTTGTACCAGATGCCTGCTTGCCATGCATCCAGTTGCGCTTGTTATGTTGCCAATCTTTACGAAAGGTCGCCAACATGTATCATATTTGATATTTTTCTTGTAGTGAGGAACTGGGAATCAGTACCCTACTGATGTTGTCTCTGCGCAGTTCATATTCTTTTGCGGTGTCCTTACCAGAATTTTGAATTTGAAGTAGGGGGAGATAGAGTTAACAGAGCAAATTTCAATTCCTTGTATGGCTGTTGTCACCTAATAGTATGTGTATCTGTATCTCCTGGTTTAAGTTTGGATTTCGTTAATTATTAAACCTGGATTAATCCTTTGTAGGTGAAGCAACAATTGTGAAGTTGTGTGACCCATCTTCGAGAGGCTGGATTAGTTCACTCAAAAGCTCGATGACAGATCGTATTGCTTCTCTGAGGGTTCTTATAATCTTGTTGCTAAGTGCCAGTTGTCTTGGTTCCGACCAAGATGTCCAATGCTTGAGAGACGTACAGAGTTCGGTGAATGATCCTAATGGTATACTCAAATCCACATGGACTTTCAGCAATAGTAGCAGTAAAGGTTTCATTTGCCAATTTACCGGCGTGGAGTGCTGGCACCCGGATGAGAACCGCGTTCTTGCTTTGCGCCTCGGCAACCTCGGTCTTCGGGGTCCATTTCCGCGAGGTCTCCAGAACTGTACCGGTATGACTGCACTGGATTTGTCAAGCAACAACTTTACAGGTTCCATCCCTCTAGACATCTCCCGGCAAATGCCATTTTTGACGTCTCTGGACCTCTCCTACAATGGGTTTTCAGGCGAAATCCCTGTAAATATCTCCAATATGACATACCTAAGTACCCTCAATCTTCAACATAACCAATTGAGTGGTCCTATTCCGGGACAGTTCTCTTTAATTTCCCGGCTGACAGCGTTCAATGTCGCAGACAACCGACTATCAGGGCCTATTCCAACTTTTCTAGGTAGTAAGTTCCCGCCATCAAACTTTGCCGGTAATCAAGGACTTTGTGGAAATCCATTAGATAGTTGCCAGGCTTCATCAAAGAGCAAAAGCAACGCTGCAATCATCGGAGCTGTTGTTGGTGTGGTAACTGTGGTCATAATTGGTGTAGTAATTGTGTTCTTTTGTCTGCGGAAATTGCCAGCCAAGAAGAAGGCAAAGGATGAGGATGAAAATAAGTGGGCAAAGAGTATCAAAGGAACAAAAACCATCAAGGTAAGCTACTTTATTAAGTTTAATCTTTGCCATCGGATGGCATGGATGGAATTTTGGTGTATCCTTATTCACAAACAAGTTAGCAGCCTGTCTCACTGTCATTTCTCTTTCATTGCTCCAGGTCTCCATGTTTGAGAATCCTATTTCAAAGATGAAATTGAGTGATCTTATGAAGGCTACGACTCAATTTAGCAAAGAAAACATTATAGGTACTGGGAGGACAGGGACAATGTACAAGGCAGTGTTACCTGACGGTTCTTTCCTAGCTGTGAAAAGGCTTCAAGATTCGCAGCAATCTGAATCACAGTTCACGTCGGAGATGAAGACACTTGGCCAAGTAAGGCACCGCAACCTGGTTCCACTCCTGGGGTTTTGTATTGCCAAGAAAGAAAAGTTGTTGGTGTACAAGCACATGCCCAAAGGTTCACTCTGTGATCAGTTAAACCAGGAAGGCAAAGATAATAAGATGGATTGGCCTTTGAGGTTAAGAATCGGTATTGGTGCAGCAAAAGGGCTTGCATATCTTCACCACACGTGCAATCCTCGAATTCTTCACCGCAACATTAGCTCCAAATGCATCCTCTTAGATGAGGACTATGAACCAAGGATATCAGACTTTGGACTTGCTAGGCTAATGAATCCAATAGACACCCACCTCAGCACCTTTGTCAACGGGGAGTTTGGAGATCTTGGCTATGTGGCACCAGAGTATGCACGCACTCTGATGGCCACGCCGAAGGGCGATGTCTACAGCTTCGGTGTGGTTCTGCTTGAGCTCATCACTGGCGAGAAGCCCACTCAAGTTTCTGCTGCTCCAGATAATTTCAGAGGGAGTCTAGTAGAATGGATCAATTATCTGTCAAATAACGCGCTTCTCCAAGACGCTATCGATAAGTCGCTGATAGGGAAGGGTTATGATGGTGAGCTGATGCAGTTCCTGAAAGTGGCTTGTTCTTGCACGCTCTCCACTCCAAAGGAAAGACCAACCATGTTCGAGGTTTACCAGCTCCTTAGAGCCATTGGGGAAAGGTACCATTTCACGGCCGATGATGATTTGGTGTTGCCACCTATGAGCACAGATGGTGAAACCCTCGACGAACTCATTGTCGCCCAGTGACGCTGAGTAATACATGTGTGTTGCAGAAGACAAATAAGTGGCAATAGAGTCGTCTCTGTTTCTCCCCACGGGCATAACCATGCTCAAGTGAGTTAATTGGCTTAAGATGTTCCATTAGTAGTGGTATTCTCCGCTAATTAGTACCAGTATACTGCGTCCTCTATATAGTTGTAGCTAGGTACCCTTGGTAGGTGCTAGCATAGAAGCTCGGATAATTTTCGTACAACCAATTTGGTGATGAGGTTGTTGTTACTTGTAAGTTTGTTTCCCTTACGCCATGGGGTTTAGCAATTATGCAATGGCTCATTGGTAGGCCATTTCACAGTATCCTTATTTGCACTCTTTACCGGAGAATTAAAATGTCAAAACATGCGATTGTTTGCGTGAGATATCAGCGTATATTTGATTAACCAACATGCACTGATGATCATTATGCATGAATGTAGATACATATGTTGTGTGCTTCTGGCGTCTGTGTTTTATACTGCTTCCAACCTTTTCCAAAGCAGAGGTCAGTGGTGTTTCCGGGGTTCGTCTTTTTGTTCGTCGAAACTGTTCTTACGTCTAAAAGGCCTTCTGCCGTGCAGGGCAGTCAACGTTTTGACTGACCATTGACATTCATGATCCCCTGTTCGGGAGAAAAAATTGCACGAATGAATGTCAATGGTCAGGCGATTATAAATGTTGACCGGCATCCAAATATCTCCAATTCTATAGTGCTCGAAGAAAATTTTGCATATTAAAAGTAAAAAGATCCAATAGGAAAAAAGGAAGCTGTGATGGAGAGCAATAGAAAACAGAAAGTGTTTGGATTATCGGATAAACAACAATTCTGATAGCGGGCCAGGCGACGAAGGCAGAAAGAAGAGAGGAAAAGGACCCACCGCATTCCGCAGCCCGCTGCCTGAGCTGAGCCCTGAGGTTTGCGCGGGACTTCGGGGGAAAGAAGGTCCAGGTTCCCGCGTCTCGCTCCCGGCGACCAGACGAGGGTGTGCCATTGTCGACCGGGAAGACGTTGTCGCCTCCTTTGCGAAGGTATCCACCCATCTCCCTGAGCTTTGATCTGGAGTCTGGAGGCGTCGCGTGAGAATACCCATTTAATCCCCTTTGTAGCACTAGCAGCAAGAACTGCTTAGGGTTAAGTTTCTTCTGATTGAGTCATTGAGATTAGGGATTTATGCCTCATTTTAGGGCTTGAATTTTTCAGGGTTTATGTACATTTTACTTTCCCCTAACTCCAAGTACTGAAAAACAGAAAATCCCTTTCAATCAACAAAAAAACAAAACAAAAACTGAACAACATAAACATCTACTTCCTGATAAGTATGCTTGCTTCATACTAATTTTGTTGTGATGTATCTTCCTGAAGAAAAGTCTTTTTACTACTAACCTTGCCAGTGATAAAGAAGTAACTCTGAGTCCCCAAGCTTGGAGATGCAAGGTAAGGACAATTATTCCGGAAACTATGAACATGATGAGCCCCTATGGAGACACGTTGGCATCTTGGAGGAGTCACTTGGGGGAGATAGTGTGAGGTTTCTATGTGACTACTGCAATCGTATCTTTTGTGGAAGTACGGTGGAGAAACATTTTCTTGAAGATTGTATTGGACTGACCAAGACCATCTGCGAACAAATTCACAATGAGTTCTTGGCATCAAAACGTATAAATGCAAGGGCCATGCCTACAGGTGTGCCGTTGACATGCTCCGCTGCTAGTAGTTATTCTTATGGCACGTCAGGCAAAGCTGTGGTTCAGTCAAAGAAAAGAAAGAAGATCATGATTGCAGATGAGGACCAATGCACGGAAATTCGGGATCATTTGGATGCTCTAATTGCGAGAATGTTTTATTCTTCAGGTTATGTATTTAACTCAAAAGTTGTTCTTATGATATTGTCTTTTTCATTTTCTCTTTAATTTTCATTTGTTCTTGCAGGATTGCCGTTCAGTGTTGCAAACAACCCATATTATCAGAACTCATTCTCTTTGGCCACCAGGAAGAATGACATCCCTGGTTGCAGCAATGAAGAAAATCGTTCTTTTATGAAACACCAACTTGGTACTCAAATTGCAAGGATCTTCCATTCTTCAGGTTAACAACTTAAACACAAAAACTTTCTCGTTGTAACTTGTCATTGAGTGTTAGCTTTTACATGTAGGCTTGTCATCCAATCTTGCAAGGAACCCATATTACCATAGTTCATTCTATATTGCCTCAATGATCCACATTCCTGGTTACGTACCTCCTGGACCCGAGCAGTTGCAGACAAATTTATTGCAACAAGAAATGGCTGACATTGGAAACTTGCTAGATACCATCAAAAGTTCGTGGGGGAAG
Source organism: Eragrostis tef (assembly GCA_000970635.1). Classification (NCBI taxonomy): domain Eukaryota; kingdom Viridiplantae; phylum Streptophyta; class Magnoliopsida; order Poales; family Poaceae; genus Eragrostis; species Eragrostis tef. The sequence continues at coordinate 83,241 of LAPY01001032.1, read as the reverse complement.
GCAGGTGTGACAATTCTCGCTGATGGGTGGTCAGATGTCAAAAGGCGGCCAGTTATCAACATTCTAGCTGTCACTGAAAGCGGGCCGGTTTTCCTGGAAGCAATTAACAATGAAAATGGGCTAAAGACAAGGGAGTATATTGCAGAGAAACTCATTTCTGCCATTGAAAACGTTGGACCAGAAAATGTTATCCAAGTTATCACAGACAATAATCCTGTTTGCAGAGCTGCCGGGGAGCTGATTGAAGAAAAATACAGCCACATCCAGTGGACCCCAAGTGTCGCTCATACCTTAAGTCTCGCCTTGAAAAAGATTTTTACTGCTAAGAATACTGAAGATGCTGACCTAAAAGATTGCCATTGGATTTCAGAAATTGTAGAGGATGCAACTATCATCAAGAATTTCATAATCAATCACACCATGATGGCATCAATGTTTGATGAGTTTAGTAAATTGAAGATGCTTGTTATTGCTGACACAAGATTTGCTTCTGATATTGTCATGCTAAAGAGGTTTCGCTTGATCAAGCGTTCTCTTCAAATGATGGTTATCAGTGACAAATGGTCTGATTACAGGAAGTATAACATGGAGCAAGCACAGATTGTGAAGAAAAAAATTCTTGATGATTTGTGGTGGGATAAAGTTGAGTACATATTTGACTTCACGGAGCCTATATATTCGATGATACGCATGGTGGAAAGCGAAAAATCATGTCTTCATTTGATCTATGTAACTTGGAATGATATGATTGAAAAGGTAAAGGCTGCCATTTATAAGCATGAAGGGAAGGTGACTGATGATGAGTGAACATTTTACTCTGTTGTGCATGGTATTTTAGTAGATTGTTGGAGCAATAGCAAAACTCAACTTTATTGCTTAGCACACTCACTAAATCCAAGGTGACTACTAGTTTGTAGTTTATACACTTCTTTCTAGTTTTTTCCTTTCAGTTTTTCAACCCATTACTTTATACTGACATTTTGGTCTCCTTTTTAGAAATTACAGTGGCAGTTGGGTTGTTGATGATGCTAAGCGTCTACCCCCACACAGGAACATTGAGATTTCTCGTATGATTAATAAATGCTGGAAGAAAATATTTGCTACAGAAGATGACTTGCGGACAATTAAAAAAGAGTATGCAGAGTTTGCTCGTTTGGGCATAGACTTTTGTTTGGACGCTTGGGCTGACAGGGATATACTGGATCCAAAGACGTGGTGGATGACCCATGGAGCTTCAACACCTAAGTTGCAGAGTTTAGCTCTTAAGCTTCTTTCCCGACCTGCATCATCATCCTGCTACGAGAGGAACTGGAGCACGTACCGTCTCATCAAGAATATCATGAAGAGCAAACAAGGGCCTGAATGGGCTGACGATCTGGTGACGGTGCACACGAATCTGCGCCTTCTTTCGAGAACTTCAGAGTATTACCTCACAGATCCAGACTCAAGGCTGTGGGATGTGGGGGTTGATAGCTCCATCTTCCTTGAAAGCGTTGTGGAGCGTGCAAACTTCTCGCTTGATGAGCCGGAGTTCGAGCTCGCGATGCTAGAATTGGACGATGGCGGCGGAGAAAAGTAAATGGCGAGATCAGCTATTTGACTTGACTCTGCTTCGCTTCTGCTTTCCCATCCGGCAATCTGAGTTCAGTCGAATCATGTCACTTCTTTTGGTATCATATGAGCATAGCATATGCAGCACTTGTATTTTGTCTGTAATTGGTTGCCTGCCAGAAACTTGATGCCTCGTATGTGGACCTGTGTCGTTGCTGTGCTCTTGTAGAGTTAAACTATGAAACTGTAAGCCGAAGTGGCCTAGTAAAGCCGTAATTTATCAATCCTGCACTGTTCTTTATCGGTTCTTTTTTATCGAGGGACGAGGGCAGGTAATCCCTGTCCAAGTTTACATGTCTTGTAGCTGTGGTGTATGTACCTAGTAGAACGGCGGCATTCTCGCTGTTTTTAGGTTTTGTAGGCTCACCGTAATCACAACCACCACACGAAGGTGAAGAAAAGACAACTTCCCTTATATGTGTTGTCTAGAGACTCGTTTGACTGATAACGTATTAACATTAGAATAATATAAAGAGACAATTAGAACTTAAGGGGAGGAAGCAAATCACTATCGTCGTCTGTCAATCGACTTTGTGCTCAACGGCTGCGAGGAATGAAGGTCATCGAAGTGGCCTCGCCCAGTGGCGTAACAGGCGGATAAATAACGTTTGTTGTATGTGGTGTATCACATCTGTGAGTTGTGTAGTACCTTGTTTTTTAGACCAAGTTGCGTTGTGTCTTGTTTGTCTTTAGCCCTTTGTGCATTTGGGGCTTTCTTTGTAATCTATGGCCCGACCCTTTCTTTCTGGTTTGCATGACGGCGGCCCAAACCAGGTTTGACTGTGAAGACTCCAGGCCAGCCCTGGCCGCTCCTCCTGGTCAGCCAAACCGCGCCGAGCTCGGGTGCGAAAGCGACGACGAGTCGACGACCAATTCGGAGATTTGTTATTTTGACATAAGTTTGTGGGTTTTGTTCAAATGACCTTAAGTTCGTCAGTTTCGCTAAAATGATCACAAGTTCGTTATCTTTCCTCTTAAATAACCGTATAGACAGAATTGCCCTTGCTCATCGTCTTCTACCTCTCGCCGCTCATCCTGCTATGGCCAGTGCGCCGCCACTGCAGAGTCCCCGCCACGTGTGTCGCCGTCGTCGCGCCTAGCAAAGCTTCGCCCTGCGCGTTGCCGCCGTCGCTGAGTCCAGGCAAAGCTCTGTGAGAGAAGCAACGGAGGAGAAAGAAAAGAGGCGAGGACAATTCTGTCCAAAAAACAGGCATATGGTCATTTTAGAAGAGAAGAAACAAACTCAAGATCATTTTAGCGAAGACCACTAACTCAAAGTCATTTGAGCGAAGCCCCACGGGCAAAATAGCAAATCGCTCCAATTCTCCACGCCAGTTCACCGCCGTGCCAAACACGCCCGCTCAGCTCCCCCACCGTCCCACGCAGACCAGGAAGGCCTCCGATCCGATTCGCGCGATGAGCGCGCCCGCGCCCGCTCCGTGGCCGGTGTCGCAGGACCTCGCCGGTCTCGCCTGCCGCGCCGCTGCTCTCTCCCGCACCGTAGGCGCCGGCCTGGGGGACCTCGCCGACGCGCTCCTCCGGATCGAGCCCGCGGCCCGCGAGCTCGAGCGGCGGAGCCTGCCGCCCGACGG
>LAPY01001032.1:27433-38841 GCA_000970635.1 Eragrostis tef | reverse complement strand
GGCATCCCCACCTGATTCCATCGATATAGGGGTCGCGCGTCGCAACGCCCGTCCATCAACTCAAAGGATTACAACAGTGTTCATAATGAACTAGGGATTAGAGAAGAGATTACACCAGCCAATTATATGTGGTCTTTTGTAATGGTATTTAAACAGCTTGCTGCAATATTTGCGAATTCAACATTGCAAAAATGCAGGAAGAGTTCTCTGTGTAATCCAATCCCCTGGAATGAAATTTAAACAGCTTGCTCTAATATTTGGACATCCAACACTTGCGAAAATGCAGGAAGAGTTCTCCAAATAATGCTCTTTGTAACCTACCCCAGGCCACAGCGGAATCACCGCCCTGCTACTTGTGAGAAGAGTGCAGGGGTTCTAGGGGCATCAAACCACATAGCTTGTGACATCAAAGAGAACGCCCTGCACTAAGTAGGGTATAACACAGTGCTATATGGTCAGCCAAAGGAGGGCTAGTGAATCCATGGTCCTGCTGCAATACATGGAAGAAGCGATGACAAGAGAAGACGATTGAAGGGAAATGAGGAGAAGTGGAGATTCTTCATTTCAATTTTGCGCAAAATCTCGCCTTTAGTCACTTGGATTTAATCAATGGATAGATAGAGGTTGAACTTTGCTCTGGTTATGCAAGCAGTAATTTCTGTTCATGACAGGCCTGTGCAGCAACTTGTCTCAGTTAGAACAAGGCTGTGATTATTATCTCCAGTTCAACAATGGAACTCCTTTACTTCAAAAAAAAAATCTAATGGGACTCCTGTCAAGAATAAAAAATATATATCTTCCCCATTTAGTGGCATGGACTTCCTGTCAAGTGTCAACCTACCTCTATCTCTACGTTGCTGCAAGTTGTCTACTATCCAAGAATCCTCCATTTAGTTGAATGAACAAAACCAGCGGTAATTATACCATACTGGTCAAAGTTACTCAGTCATTTGCCTATAACTTCTTTTTTTTTTAACCGGTTGCCTTTACCTTCCTGCTTAAACGCTAAGGAGTTCATCAAACATAGAGTATCATTTTCCCTTTTCCATTGGTGAGTTCTCTTCAAATTTTCATAAGAAGAAAAGTGCATTTCATAAGAAAATTATTCAGAAACGGAATGAAATTTCCATTTTCCTACATTAAAATGACTGATCAATTCGGGCTTACATGAATGCCTGATATGATAAATTAGTAGTACACTTGAGCATCACATTGCTTTCTACGATTTGCATTTTGTTGATCAGCAAAAAATAGTAGTACCGATAAATCAGTAGTACACTTCATGCCTGTCAATTCAGACTGCTTGGGACAGCCAAAACTCTATACTACCGATATTTTCGGTTGATCAGCGAAAGATGAAAGGAAAACTAACAATTACCTGCTCCGAGAATGGCCTGATTGCAATGCGCGCTTTTTGGGAAATCTTGTTGCCAGACAATACATTGGAAATGGCATGACGGTATGCGCAAATCCTGTCAGTTACCTTGAACAGCAATGGCCAGTGGCATCATGTGCTCAAGCTCTTCCTGTCAGGCAGTTTTTGTTTCCTCTCCAGCGAATCGCCGCCCCTGGAACGGGATCTCGCCGTTCATGGCTCGAACGACGTCCGGGACCTCCTCCATGTGCGGCCGCACATACACATCAAGGAACTTCTCCTTGGCACAGACAAGCAGCCGGGGCAGCCGATGTTCTGTCTGCTGCTTCCCTGCTCTCCTCGGCACATCGAGCACGGCGCACCTCCGAGAGTGGGCCTCCAGAGACCGCACCATCAAGGTCGGGTACACAACGATGTCGTCTCGGGTAAGCCCAGCCTTGTCGGTCAGGAACCCGACCATATTGGTGATCTTCTTCTCTGAGGGTGCCACCATTAACGGGTACCGCCGAATCATCTGGTTGATGGCGTCCTTGGTGAAGCCAAGGCGCTGATAGAGCGCAATCTTGCTCTCCAGCTTGGGGGCACTCATCTTGCTGAGGGCGCCGAGTACCTGGCAGAACATGGGGTTGCCGGGCTCGACGCCGAATGTCCTGACAGCGTCCACAATTTTGTTGATGCGGTCGGGTGTCTGCAGGATGATGCCAGGATGTTCGGCGACGAGCCTGGATATATCGCCGGCGGAGATCCCGTAGACGTCGCGGAGCAGCGGGATGTTGCGGAAGAGGGAGGTCTTAGGCTGGCATCTGATGACGAAAGGCTTCCTGTGGAGCGCGGCAACGACGCGGGCGTCGGAGCCAAGGACCTCGCGGAGCGAGGCGAAGAGCGGTTCCAGGTGGTCCTGGACACTGCGAAAGAGGATGATGGGGCTAATCAAGACGAGACGCCGCAGGAGCGGCGCCTCAATGCCAACGGAGGCGAAGAAGTCGAACTTGGGCTGGAGCGTCTTGTCTGGATTGGCGGCAAGCAGGGAGGGTAGCTGGCGAACCGCTGAGGAGATGTCGGCGTCCGAGAAGCCGTAGCGGCGGAGGAGCGCAAGGATGGTGTCCGCCTGCGCGGCGGCGCCTGGAGAGGCGAGGCGGACGGAGCGCGCGGCGCGAGCGGCGGCGGCCGGAGATAGGCCGCAGCTGGAGATGAGGTAGGAGATCGTGGGGGAGGCGGCGGGGGTGGCTTTGGCGGTGGAGAAGGCGGCGGAAAGGGCGCCGGGCCGGAGGAGGAAGAGGCGGCGGCCGACGGCGGCCAGCGTTGGGAAAAGTGGGGGTGTGAAACGGGTCCCTTCGGCACCGCGCGTGTTAAAATCGTTCTTCCTTCTCAGCTCGGCACAGTCGGCCCAGCCCACGAAGCACCACGCCCCGTCCCCATCGCGCCTGTGCCGCGCCGGCGCCGCCGCACGGCGACACCCCATCACGCCGCGCCCAGCCAGCCGTGTTGTGCCCGCCCGCACCCAGCCGAGCCTCATTCTTCAAACAATTGACCTTAATTGATGGAACAAATGATTTTCATTCTTGCAACAATTGACGTCAATGGATGGAACAAATGATTTCTGTTATGGGAACAAACGATTGCAATGGATGGAACAATGAATTGCAATGGACGGAACAAATGATTTTTATTATGAGAACAATCGATTACAATGGTGGAACAATTGATCGCAATGGACGGAACAATTGATTATGATGGATGGAACAAATTGACTCACAGCCCGTCGAAGTGGCGGCGGAGTTGGAGCGCGGCCGCACCGGACGGCGGGGGTTGCGGGTGTTCGACGCCTGGTGCTCGGGGAGGAGCTGGGGGAGAGGGAGTGGAACGTGCGGGGGGAGGCAAAGCTTGGCTGCGACGTGAGATCTGAAAGCGAGGAGGAAGACGACGTTTAATGGGCTGAAAGACCCACTGAAATCGGCCCAAGCCGCGCGCGCGGTGGATCACTAATACGGCGCGCACGGTATATAAAGTTTCGCGGTGTGAAAGCCTCCCAGCAAAAAGACGAAAAAAGTGAACCGCGAAGAAGGCCAGCATTAGTTTTTTTTTTTTAAAGGAGCATTAGGTTAGTTGGTGGAGGCTTGGGCCATGTAATAACGGGCTGATCCGTGCACTGGTAGCTGGGCCTGCCTTGGTCCTTCTCATGTCTGAAAATTAACTGTAGAAAAAAGTCCTATTTGTCTCCCTCAACTCTTATAGAAGATACAACTTTTATCTCTAATTACAAAACAGGGTAAACTGACTCCCTCAACTGCATGATAGTAGAGAGGAGAGTATCTGCACGATAGTAGAGAGGAGAGCGCCTGCTGCTGCTTCTTCCTGTCGTGCTCCTCCAATATGGCCTCAAGGTTCACAGCAAAATCTTCATCGCATTGGATATTTGGATGTCATGATGCAGGAAAAGCACAAGGCAACCGGACAAGCAAGGCCTGAAAAACTGCCAAGGTACAGTGGGTTTCCTTCATATATCTGAATTGTTCCATGAAATGTAAACAGAGCAGAAACAACCTTTCTATTTATTCAGGCAAATGCAATTTACTGCTTTCAGGGAGAAATTCCCGTGACAGTTTTTGGATGGTAAAAGGAACAATAGATATCCCCAATTTTATGCTCACACTGATGGAGAAACTGGGAAATGATCAAAAGTTTAGTGCAAGATCTTTGGCATTCAAAATGACCAAAAGGAAGCCATCCAACATTTAGCAAGTGAAGCGCGACAAGGCTGCCCAGAAAACAAAATTTGAGAACATCCATGGGTACTCATAAAGGTTACAGGGCGGGCTGTGTCTAATTGCATTGTTTTGGTGCAATACAACCACACCTAAGTACAAGTCAGTCATTACTATAAAAGACAGTAGACCAACAAAGACTCAGTAAATACTTCCCTATAAGAAATGGATGTCCAGAACTGTTAGTCATAGAAAGATGTTTATTAAACTCAAATTTATTGCGCACGAATCAAAAGGGTGAACCCTGATTGACTTAAATTGGGCATTCAATTAGTAAAGAGCTAAGCCTGATCCTCATTTTGTTGCTGATGAAAAATACAAATATACAAAACATAGCCGCCGCTCCATGATACATACTTGAAACAACTTGGATCCTAGTATCTTTATGCTTCTCTTGCTTCTGATCTCCCAATTAAATTATAATATTGAATCAATTAATATATGGAGTCTCTTTTTTTTTTCTTGAACACGCAGTAGCAAGAGGGGTGGTTACATATACTCACACGATGTCCTTTTATAAATAAACTCTCAAGGAAACTTGACCAAAAAAACAAACAAACGAGAAAGGAAAAATTAACCCTGACTAAGCAATCTTCCTAAACCAAGCTCACTGTAATATATGGAGTCTTTTACATGGCCTGTAATATAATCGCCCAATTAAGGACCTCTTGTGGAGCGCGGCCACGACCCGGGCGTCGGAGCCAAGGACCTCGCGCAGGGAGGCGAAGAGCGGTTCCAGGTAGTTCTGGACGCTGTAGGTGAGGATTACGGCGTGAGCCGAGACGAGCCGCGGCAGGAGCGGCGCCTCGATGCCAACGGAGGCGAGGAATTCGAGCTTGGGCTGGAGCGACTTGGCCGGATCGGCGGCGAGAAGGGAAGGCCGCTGGCGGATCGTGGCGGAGATGTCGGCGTCCGAGAAGTCGTAGCGGCGGAGGAGCGCGAGGACGGCGTCCGCCTGCGCGGCGGCGCCAGGGGAGGCGAGGCAGACGGAGGGCGCGGCCCGGGCGGCGGAGTGTGGGGAGAGGCCGCAGCTGGAGATAAGGTAGGAGACCGTGGGGTCGGTGGCGGGGGTGATGTTGGCGGTGGAGAAGGCGGCGGTGAGGGCGCTGGCCCGGAGGGGGGAGAGGAGGCGGCGGCGGACGGCGGCCAGCATTGGGGAACTTGGTGGACGGAACTGCAGCCTCCTGGGAAAGAAGAAAAACCGGGCAAAGCCGTTCAGAGCGATTTATGGGCGAGGTTTCGGCTCGGCCCAGATATTGGAGGCGTCAGACTCACTAGTTTTTCTCTTATCTCATCTCATGAAGAACTAGTGCAGTCAAGAAGTTATTATCTTAATGATCAAAAAGAAGTTATTATCTTATCGAAAACCAAATTCATCGTCAAGAATCACAATCAGAAATGAAATATATATAAACGATTGTCACTTTTCGCCTGGCATAAAGCGTCTCCGAACAACAGAAAATGTTGGAATCACATGATGCATGGTAACGGCGAGGAGCACAAATAGAAGATCATTCCATCAAGCTAACATGACAGTTTTCCATTTCTTGTATAGACGTGTCAACAAGAACTCAATTACAGCAGTAGCAAAAATGTGTAAACAGGTACCAATAGCACAACTGTTACCTTTTTGTTGCCATGGGCATCACATCAACATTCAGTACTAGTATGCAAGCTAGGAAATGTCCGTGTATCGTGCAATTTATTCTTGTCGTACTGCTGAACACATGGACTTTCTAAGATCTGGTTATTGTGTTCAACTAGGTTGGTGCTGGACAGACAATTAGCCAACAGATCCCTCAAGTTTCAGGTTCATGAGAGCATCCACCTCCTGCGCGAACTCATAAGGAAGATGCTCGAACACAGCCCTGCAGAATCCACCAATCATGGCAGCAACAGCCTTTTCATGATCTATCCCTCTTTGCTGGAAATAAAATAGCTGGTCCTCTCCAATTTTTGAAGTGCTTGCCTCGTGCTCAACACGTCCACTAGTGCAACCAACCTGTTATCAACAAATTACATCAATTTGATTAGGCAAAGTTAAAACAAAGGAAGTTATTTCACATGACCACATAATATGTGTTAGGAAGATCTTCAAGGAGTGGAAGCGCTAGCTGATGTCTCTGGTAACAGAAGAACAAGCAACGTGATAGGCTGAACCACCTATTTGCTCTATATTCATCATCAGATTGAGTCTAATATGTCACTCATGTACAACAAATTAACAGGCTCGTGAGAAGCGCCACATATATCGCCTTTCCTTCCCTGAAGGTCGATCGCGAGAAGGAGCACATACATTGGTTTTCCTTCCCTAAAGCTTCAACCTCCTTTAAGCACTAAACTCAAAACTATGCGCATGACTTGCACATAGTTGCATATTTTGAAAGCCACTATTCTTTTGCTACACTTTTCAAACTAAATGACCAGATAATGTAATTATCATCTGGCACTGTAAAGAAATTGAATAGAGAGAGCACATCAAATCTTGAAGCATATGCATTTGATAATTGAAGATATTACTGAATTCAAACCCTGAATTTCACCTGCCAGCTAATACTACGCAGTTCATGATTATGGCTGCATGACTAATAATCTAACAATACCTTAACTATCAAACACAAAAGATGAGTAATATTTTCTTCTTGTTTCAGCAATGGACCTAATCATGAAGAAATGAATAATTGGACAGTATTACTTGCTGCAAACTACCACACTATTGCAGAATAGAACATTTCAATATTTCAACTGGCTCCTTTAAAGAGTAATAATAAGGAAGTATGAAGAGAGACAACTGAACGGCATCCTGATTACTTAGTGCTATAATATCATATCAATTTGCTCAGTAAGATTTAACCAAACAGCTGTTATATCAAAGGAACTTCGATCTTTCTCTGTCAACTAATGCAGGAATTTGTATTACTGACATCAAAACATTTAGATGTATTACTAACGCAAAAATTAATAAGGTTAGATCAATTGGACTGGGTCCCAGTTTTGCTACATGGCGCGGAATCATCTCAGCATGAAAGCATTAACACACTCCATGTATGTCAGTATGATCCTTGTAAAAATATTATTAAATTCAAGATAATTCACGCTAAGGACCATGAAAAGGTAGCTCAACTTAATCAAATCAACCATGTATCTGAAAGGCCATGAAACTCAGCGTATAGCGTGTTTTAACTTTCAATTTTAACCAAGCCTGGTCATACCAGTATACCATACTATAGTACTATACTTGAACCTTCCATGTCAAACCAGGAAAGAAATCTTTCATACCAAAAAAGCAGAAACACAGAGTAGTTTACCTGTATGGTGGGATAGGTATTCGCAGCAGCATTGTCCCCAATCAGCAATGAATCACACTGTGAAGAATTATAAGCATTCTCTGCACCAGAGTTCATCTGGACAAGGCCACGGTAGCAATTCCTTGACTTCCCTGCAGAGATACCCTTGGATATAATCCGGCTGCGTGAATTCTTCCCTTTGTGGATCATTTTTGTCCCAGTATCTGCTTGCTGACAATCCTTTGTAAGCGCAACCGAGTAGAATTCTCCAACAGTGTCGTCCCCGACGAGCTCCACGCTTGGGTACTTCCATGTAATAGCAGATCCTGTCTCAACCTGTGTCCATGAGATCTTTGAACCCCGGCCCTTGCACCGTCCCCTCTTCGTCACAAAATTGTAAATGCCTCCATTCCCTTGCTCGTCACCAGAGTACCAATTCTGCACCGTGGAGTACTTGATCTCTGCTCCCTCCTCACATACAAGCTCTACAACAGCTGCATGGAGCTGGTTCGAATCATACGCCGGTGCTGTGCACCCTTCCAAATAGCTAACCGTGCTCCTATCATCGGCCACAATCAGAGTCCTCTCGAATTGCCCGGTCTCCTTGTCATTGATCCTGAAGTAGGTCGATATCTCCATGGGGCAAACCGTGTCCTTGGGCACATAGCAGAAGGACCCATCGCTGAAGACCGCTGAATTGAGGGCGGCATAGTAGTTGTCGCCGGGCGGCACGACGCTGCCGAGGTAGCGCTTGACGAGGTCAGGGTACTCGCGGATGGCCTCGGAGATGGAGCAGAAAATGACGCCCTTGGCCATGAGCGCCTCGCGGTGGGTGGTGGCGATGGAGGTGGAGTCGCGCGGCGCGGGCGGCGGCGCCAGGGGACAGGCCGCAGCTGGAGATGAGGTAGGAGACCGTGGAGTCGGCAACGAGGTTGGCGTCAACGGTGGAGAAGGCGGCGGTGAGAGGACGGCGGCCAGCATTGGGGAAAGTGGTCGAAACTCGAAGCCTCCCAGCAAAGAGAAAAAAAAAGTGAACCGGGAAGGCCAAGCAGAGCGATTTAGGTTTCGGCGAGGTGGTGTACTGTTTTGCCTCAGCCAAGATCCTGCTTTGAACGGTTGAACCTCTGGCCCATGTACTAAGGGCGGAGCCTTGGACACGGATCGCTCGCGCGGAAACATTTTCTTGGGCCATGCGTTTTTTTTAATTTGGACTGCTTCGACGCCTAACTGCTCGTCATATAATCCTATCACATACGGCTATAATGAAATTAGACTATCAAATTGTAGCTCAACTGGCCCAAAACCAAACCGGCATCATGTAAGTACCGCAGCCTAGACCAAACCAGTTGCAATTTTGAACTCAGCAAAACGAAACCACATGTCTCAAACGGGTTCCAAACCATTTCAAAACCATTCTCAGCACCTACAGCCTAGACCCAATCAGTTGCAATTTTGAATCCAAGCCGAACTAAGGGCTCGTTTGGATTGAAGGAAAAGTTTCATTTCTTGCATATTTCCTGTGAAATTAAACTGTTTTTTGTGAAATTTCTACGTTCCAAAGAAGACCTAAACCACGTCTTAAACGGGTTTCAGACCATTCGAAAACTATTTCTAGCACCTAGTTCCTCCGTCCATTCCATTCGAATTCCTCGACGTACACCAGCCTCTGCTGCTCTAACTCCTCGCGGTGCCGCCGCTAGCATATGTCATGTACAAGTACGAATTTTTTTTATTATTATTTAAACGTTTTTTAACTAATATTTTAAGAACAGACCATCCGAAACTAGATTTGCAGATCTAGACGTTTTAGTCGTGCCATTTGATTTGACGCGGTTAAAAGACAAACTGCGTCACTCCATTTGTCGCGACTCGTTGCCACGTCAGCGTTGACGGATACGTCAGAATCGTCGAATTGAGTCGCGGCAAATGAAACGACGCGACTCAAATCAACATGAAAGTGGGAATCGCGGCCGATCGGTATGTCGCGACTCTTAACATGAAATCATTATCACTTAATGCATTTTCGGTTCTGCTCAAATCAACATGAAGTGGAGCCTTTGGTAAAGAAACTTTCATCGCCTCCAATGCACGCCGATCATCCTCACAATATATTGCACTTCAATTTATCTCCGCATTCGGACTATGCTCCATACGCTCTCTTTCACGCCGCAGCTCTTCCATTCCAACATATTTGCCGTCAACATGTGCACCAGCGCCAACTTCCTCTTCTCGCACATCTTCGCCATCTACACGTGCACCACCACCGACTTTCTCTTGTCGCACATCTTCGCCATCTACATGTGTACCACCATCGATTTCCACTTCTCCGTTCTCATCGCCATCCTCTTCACGTGCAGCATGTTCGTCCCCCTCTTCATTCTCACGATCACTATTCTGAAGCAAGCAATTGTTTAACATTATTTTCTTCTTCTCGCTCTCTATCCTCTTCTTCAAATGTGTTGTCGGAAAAGTACTTGTTTACCACCGGCATAGCATCCTTTGTCAAGCCGGTCGGAGATACTACTGCATCAACATCTTCCCGAACCGGAGAGCTATTTGGACAGTCAGGCACATCAAGTCCTTCTTGAGTCAACAAATCAGCAAGCTCATCCCCCAAGATCCACGTTTCGGAAAAAATTGCAGCACTTCCATCATTATTTCTACTGTCATTTTCGACAGCATCTACTATCAAGCATTCTTTATAATGCAACCACTGGTCCACCGTACCCAATTCTAACAAAACATAGTGAGCTCTACCACCTCTACCCGCATCAAAGCGTCTTCAAAATCTCAAACCACCTCGAACACCAACACACGTAGCTCGTCTCAACTTCACTAAACATGGGTGCTTTTACAAATAAGACAACTTGTTCACTTATATCAACCAATTCATCAGTCTTATTCACCATGCCGCCGAAAAATATACGAACCACACGGTCCATCTACAAATTTTTCAAACCATTTAATTCTCACCTCTACAAAAATATGAACTATATAACTACATATATCTAATAAACCATCACATTATCTAACCAATTACCATTGCAAAAAAAAATTGACATGCAAGCCATCCTACACGTCAATAAAACATTACAATCGAACCTTCAAACGATACATGACCTCCGATTAACCTCGATTCGTACCAAATCCTCCACAATCACTACAAATACAACTAAACCCTACCTATCTAAATCACACGAAAATTAAATGCATTGCAAAAACTAATTGGACAAGATGGAGGAGTTACCTGGTAGGAGCCTTCCCCCGCGATTTGGAGCCGAATCTTCTACCCAAACGCTCGGCTTTGAAGAGTTTACGTGGAGGGCGATGTGAGGAGGAGAGAGGGAGAAAGAACACCCGTTCAGGTATGAAGGAAGAAGAAAGAGAGGAGCGAGCGTGGTCGCGCGCGCGGCTAAGTGCCCCGCGAGTCGCGTCAAATAGATGGGCGCGACCCAAATGGGAGTTGCGGCATACCGATCGGCGCGACTCTCATTCGCGTCGCGCCGTTCCATTTGCCGCGACTCAATTCGACGATTCCGACGTGTCCGTCAACGCTGACGTGGCAACGAGTCGCGGCAAATAGAGTGACGCGGTTTGCCTTTTAACCGCGCCAAATCAAATGACGCGACTAAAACGTCTAGACTTGCAAATCTAGTTTTAGATGGTCTTTTTTTAAAAAATAGTAGTTAAAAACATTTAAATAATAAAAAAATTCTACAAGTACACGGCATCCTCATGCATGTATGAAGCACCTGATTTTGGAAGTGCGAAACTGACCGACCATGGCCGTCCTCACGCATCTATATTGTAAGTGTTGGGTGCGGCCGCACCCAGATGAAAAATCATTTAAGCTTATAGAATCATATTTTCACTATGTAATCGACTATGAATTTCAATCTCTCTCCTGTAAGTGTTGGGTGCGGCCGCACCCAGATGAAAAATCTTTTAAGCTTGAATAAGGTTTTCACTAGAGCCCCCTCC
>LAPY01001031.1:121617-147555 GCA_000970635.1 Eragrostis tef | reverse complement strand
TGCGGCGGCGGCGGCGAGGACGAGGAGGGCGGCAGCGTCGCGTACCCCATGGTGCTCGTCCAAATTCCCATGTACAATGAGCGGGAGGTACGCCGGCACGTATTTATACTCGCCGTTCGTGGTTTATACGGATGTCCGTACGTTGCATACGCCTCTGTAACTTTTGTGCGGGCGTATAGGTGTACAAGCTTTCGATTGGAGCCGCGTGCGGGTTGTCCTGGCCGTCGGATAGGATCATAGTGCAGGTTCTCGATGACTCTACGGATCCTACGGTCAAGGTAAAGCTTACCTTTACTCCTTTAGCCGGCATTTTTGGCCAGTACGCAAATAGCTGCACTGCCTCTTTAGCTGTTGACACAACGAAAGTGCCAGTACGTTAAACCTGGAGTGGTGGAGAGAATGAGTTCACCTCTTGTGCTTCTTTTTTTGCGAGGGCACCTCTTTTGCTTCTTGTTCAGTGGAGTTGTTGGTAAAACTTTTGGAAAAATACAATGCATGGCTTTCATCCAGGAATTGCGTGGTCCGTTAAATTGATTCGATTGGATCGTAGTGAGTCGTCAGGTTGTGCCATAGTGATACGAATTGGGGATTGGCTTGACGGTGAACTGCTGATGCAGTGACAGTACGTGCGTGCGTGCATCATGGAGGCAAAAGTTGTTGGCAAGAATGATATGCTAAGCCATGTTTCACCTTACCGATCTGTATATTTGAGAAATACTATTGCGGTAGAGCCATATCAACTGCATACGTCACTTACAAAGTACTTGGAAAAAAAGTGCCATCACAAATTTCTAACTTTTTCAGTGCGTTATATTCATATTGTGGCTACTGGCACTAGTTATCTGTTGGCTTTTGGAGTAGGAAATAAGTACTGTTGTACATATTTTATTTAATTCATCTAGTGCTGAGATTTGCTGTTGTCTCCTCAAAGATAAATCATATATGTAGTGTGCTCTAAATAGGATCTGGTGGAGCTTGAATGCAAACTTTGCTGTTGTCTCCTCAAAGATAAATCATATATGTAGTGTGCTTTAATTAGGATCTGGTGGAGCTTGAATGCAAATTTTGGGCTAACAAAGGCAAGAACGTAAAATATGAGGTGAGAAGCAATCGGAAAGGTTATAAGGCTGGTGCATTGAAGCAAGGGATGTTGTATGACTATGTCCAGCAGTGTGAATTTGTCGCTGTATTTGACGCTGATTTTCAACCAGAACCTGACTTCCTCTTGAGGACCGTCCCATATCTAGTGCATGATCCACAAATTGCTCTTGTTCAGGCGCGGTGGGAATTTGGTAAGTCGAAAAAACACGAGATTTTTCCCTGACCACGAGTTCTTAGTTTAGGACTTTAGGAATTGTCTCTGGTTGTTGTGTTGTGTTGTACTGCACTTATCTTAAAAAGCTGACAATGTAGAGCCTTTTAAACTTAAACATTAACGTTTTCTTAATGAAGTTAACATCACCATTCAATGCAATTACACACACATCTACCGTTGCACTTAGAAATAATAACCCATGCCGACGAAAACATATGTCCCCTATATGTGCTGAGTACGCTTATCTGTCTTTTTTTAATTTATTTTTTTTACGATGGCGAGTACGCTTATCTGTCTGATGCAGCTTCTGTTCCAATTGACAGGAACTTGCTGACTGGCATTTCGGGACGATTTTGCAGTTAATCCCAACGAATTCCTGATGACAAGGATCCAAAAGATGACGCTGGATTATCATTTTAAAGTAGAGCAGGAAGGAGGTTCATCCACATTTGCCTTCTTTGGTTTTAACGGTATAACAGAAAACATCTCTCTGTAACAAGTGAAAAGCCCATTACCTTTAGGATTAACCTATTTAAAATTAGGAACTGCTGGTGTCTGGAGAATTTCTTCCATTAAGGAAGCCGGGGGCTGGGAGGACCGAACCACAGTGGAAGACATGGATTTAGCAGTCAGAGCAGGTCTGAAAGGATGGAAATTCATCTATGTCGGAGATGTTAAGGTAAAACACAGTACCCATATAGGATTCTATTTTCTACTTAAGACAACATATTCTAGTCAACAACTTTACTTACTTTAGCATATATACAATAGAAGGACATGCAGCCAGTAAGCCAGCATGGCAAATATTTGCAGAACCGCTTCAAATTATCAAATTAAACAAGTTTATCAACAATACTTTGTAGTTGATTCTTTAGACTTCCATCCAGCAACTTGTTTGTCATGCAATCATATTTTGACATGTGACGATGTAATTCACGAGAAACTTTTTGTCGGAATTATAGGTCAAAAGTGAACTGCCAAGCAATCTGAAAGCATATCGCCGTCAACAGCACCGATGGACGTGTGGGGCTGCAAATCTATTCCGTAAAATGGGAGCAAAGATAATTCTGACTAAGGTAAGTTTGATTATTAATCCACCCATGTTATGCATTTAGAAATAAGGTAAATTATTGTCCAGTAGCAGAGACATTTATGACGTAGGTAAGTTTGATTCTTATAAGTTATAACCCAAGTTACGCATTTAGAATAAGGCTTATTTAGTAGGACGAGTCTTAAGATAATACTCCGAATGACCGATCTAACTGTTTGATTGCAGCAATTTTGTCTATTTATTTTGTGATGCTTATTTGATGTCATCTGAATCCTCAAGCAGGAGGTATCATTATGGATGAAGATTTATTTGCTCTACAGCTTCTTCTTTGTGAGGAAGATTGTTGCTCATGTGGTACCTTTCATGTTATACTGTGTAGTAATCCCGCTGTCTGTCCTAATTCCTGAGGTCACAGTTCCAGTTTGGGGTGTGGTTTATGTTCCAACAACAATAACTCTTCTACACGTCATCAGAAGCCCAAGGTTGTGCCATCCGAAGGCTTGTAAATGTGATAGTGGTAGGATGTACGGTCAAGTTCTAACAGCTGTTTTGCTTTCAGTTCTCTTCATTTCATACCATTCTGGATTCTCTTTGAGAATGTGATGTCCTTTCATCGAACAAAGGCGACATTTATTGGTTTACTTGAGCTGGGGAGCGTAAATGAGTGGGTTGTCACAGAGAAGATTGGTAATCCAAATAGCATCAATCATGTGCCTCAAATACTTGAAAAGCCCCAATGCAGGTTTTGGGACAGGTAACATGCCTTTTTTTCTACGTATGTATTTTGTGAGAAAACTCCTCAAGTTTTACTTGAATCGACTTCATTTGATGCGATGTTTCTATGCTCTTGCAGATGCACAATGTCAGAGATTTTGGTTGCCATCTTTCTCTTCCTTTGCGCGACCTACAACTTGCTTTTTGGAACCGATTTCTACTTCATTTACATATACTTACAAGCTATAGCATTTCTTATTGTTGGCATTGGTTTCTGCGGAACATTTAGCTAACTCATAGCGGCATTAACAGCTAGGACTGATCCAACAAAACCAACTATTCATTAGGTCATGATGAAAGAAACTAGTAACCTCATCGCATTGCCCTGTAGACCGTTAAGGCAAAGGACCTACATTTTCTTTAAGAAAAGTTTGGCAGTAATGTAACATTTGGTAGTGTTGTTGCATTGTTTGTGTATTCTGCACGCTGAATGTTTGTTGTAATGTTGTGCCACTGGACGCAGTGTCATTGGACTCGTTCATATGTTAACATGAATTTTGCTATTTAGCACCATTTGGAATATATGATGATCAGCTTGGACAATCTGAATCTTTCTTTGGATACAGAGAACATGATGAAACATGCTCTTTCAAAAGTGAAACAAGTTCGAAAACGCGTTCAGGTTGGCTTTGTTACAGTGGACAGACCCAAACAAGCCGTGGTCTGAAATGCAACTCACACACACCAAGGTAGAGGAGGAATTATTCAGGGCCTGTACAAGCATCACCATCGGGAACGGAATGAGGACACTCTTTTGGCATGACCGCTGGCTGAATGGGCGCACACCGAAAGAAGTAGCACCGACACTATATCGACTCGCTTGGAGGAAAAATGAAACAGTGGCAGTGGGACTCACCAACAAGAGATGGATGAAGGGACTCCAACGGATTGCAACGCCGGACGAGCTGCATGAGTTCGTGGAGATGTGGACAGAAGTTCGCAATTTCAACCTCACCGAGCAGCCGAATAGCATCCATTGGCGCTTCACGGCGCAGGGCTCATACACAGCACAATCAGCCTATGCAGTGCGGTTCTTCGGCTCCTACCCAGACCATGCATGGGGACAATTGTGGAAATGCAAGGTTGAAAATAAATGCAAGTTCTTCAGTTGGTTGATCCTTCAAAACAAAATCTGGACGGCGGACAGAATCATCAAGAGAGGAGGACAATCCAATCCAATCTGCCTCTTGTGCCGGTGTGCACCGGAATCTGCCACACACATGATCGCTGCCTGCTCCTTTGCAGTCAGTGTTTGGGCGGAGCTGGAGCCATGGAGTGGTGTCGCAGTACTTCCCCTGCCAACTGTGCGCTTCAAGCGACTGAAGCAATGGTGGGAGAAAATGACGGGGCCAACTTCTGCGGAACACCATCATTTTCACTGCCAGGTGCTCATCTACACGGTATGGAATATCTGGAAAGAACATTGCCGCCGTTTCTATGACAACCGCGCCATGACGGTGGCATAGATTGTGGCCATGATCAAACAAGACATTCAAAACTGGGGTGCCGCTTGGGATGAAACATAGCAATTCTACTGTTTTTTAGGTGACATTAGTTTTTAAGTTCTCTTCTTTTTCATTTTCCTTGGCCGGGTCTTCTGGCTGTGTACATAATTGCTACCTTGCTCAATGAAAAGGCAGAACACCTGCCGTTTACTGCTAAAAAAAAAGGTTGGCTTTGTGGCCTTGTGTGCAACTCGAGACGCTAATCTTCGATCAGACGGACCTCCGGCTGCAACCAAATCGCACCGCGTCCGAAACTCAGGACCGAGCCCAACTTGACCGTTGGCCTGAACTTCAGCGGCCTCTGCAAGCGGCGCGTGTGCGCGAGTGAGAGAAAGGGAGATGGGGAAACGAGCGAGCGCGCGAGGGAGGCGGGGGCGGATTCCATGGCGCCCCGCAGAGATCGAGGCGGGGTTCGGCCATGGCCGCTCCACGCCCCCCCCCCGCCTCTTCCTCTACACACCGCCTTCTACACATCCCCTCCTCTCTCTCCACTCCCCCGCTTTTGCACCGCGCCACATTCATCCCTCCCTCTCGATCGACACGACGACGGCGGCGCAGGGGTCGGAGGACCGCAAGCGAGCCGTGCGGCGAAGGCAGAGACATGATTTCGTCCACCCCGTCGCTCACCGCGCTGTTGATCGACTGATCACCCTCCGCCAGACGCCGGCGAAATGGTGAGTGCGCGGACAGTGGCGCTGTTCATGTCGTGTTGGGCGAGTGTCCCCCGAATCGATGGGGTGTTTTTGTTAATGTCGTGCCGTGATCCTGCTGGTTTTTTTACGGCTTGGTGAAACGCAAATGCATTGCTAAACAATTTGTGTGATGGTATGATTAAGACATCCGGATTTCCATTGCAGGGGACGAAAGTTAACATAATCGTAGGCTCCCATGTATGGGCTGAAGACCCTGAAATTGCCTGGGTCGATGGAGAGGTCCTTAAGATCAATGGCGAAGAGGCCGAGATCCAGGCAACCCATGGGAAAAAGGTAAACAAATACCATGAATTAGAGTTTTATCTGCTCTTGTTGCCCGATAGGTTCAGTCTTGTAACTTGTTTCCAGTTTCGAGTTTTATAACATTATACTTGTTATGCTATTGCATCTTTTAGATTGTGGCAAATTTGTCGAAACTATACCCGAAAGATATGGAGGCAGCTGCCGGTGGGGTTGATGACATGACGAAGCTCTCCTATCTACATGAACCAGGAGTGTTGCAGAATTTAGCAATCAGATACGAGCTTAATGAAATCTATGTATGTTACTGTAGCCGTTTGCTGCATGATCACTAACTGAGTTTTGAAGACCCATGCTATGTGTCCATACGGCTGATCTTTTTGTCATTTGGCAGACATACACCGGAAATATTCTCATTGCTGTCAATCCCTTCCAAAGATTGCCCCATTTATACGATCCACATATGATGCAACAGTACAAGGGAGCACCATTTGGAGAGTTGAGTCCACATGTTTTTGCAGTGGCAGATGTTGCATACAGGTCAGTCTGATAGCCTGAGGAGCTTATTATTAAAAGGAAGCCTAGATCCTTTTAGTGAAAGTGTTTTTTTTTTCTCGTTCTTCTTTTCGCCAGACTCTCACATTGTTTCAAAAAACTTCCTTAATGCGCTATCAGTATGCGTACTTCTATTTCCTCAAACAATTGAAAAATGGGGAAAAAGTTAATAGCCATAATTGTTTCTCTATTATTCACTGAATGTTACATGTTTTTTGGTAGGGCCATGATTAACGAAAGGAAGAGCAATGCCATTCTTGTCAGTGGTGAGAGTGGTGCTGGCAAAACTGAGACAACAAAAATGCTTATGAGGTATCTTGCCTATTTGGGCGGCCGGGTTGCAACTGAAGGAAGAACGGTAGAGCAACAAGTTCTTGAGGTAAGGCAGCCAGTGCTTTTCCTTGCAATCGATTTGGAACTCAACTGAATATGTAACTTTTATTCTTGTTCCTATAGTCAAATCCAGTCCTGGAAGCTTTTGGGAATGCAAAAACTGTCAGAAATAACAATTCGAGGTAAATAAACTTTAAAATAAGTACCTCCATGTCCATCATATGTTGCTCTCGTTTCCCCTCAAATCACGAGTTGCATACGTTTGGGTCTCTCAGTTTCACCCTTTCATAATGGTTTGTGCAGTCGGTTTGGTAAATTCGTCGAGATTCAGTTTGATAAGCACGGGAGGATATCAGGTGCTGCTATCAGAACATACCTTCTAGAAAGGTCACGTGTATGCCAAATTTCCGACCCAGAACGCAATTATCACTGCTTTTATCTCCTTTGCTCTGCACCACAGGAGGTAACGGTCGATATTCCCCTTGTGTGTTTTTATGAGCATCACTTAACTCGTGGATGGTGTTGGTTACAAATTCTAGATTTCATTACCTTTTTCAAAATGGGATTTGATTAGTAATACACTCCTATAAATTTGAACTTTCAGGAGGTTGAAAAGTACAAACTAGGAAATCCCAAGTCTTTTCACTATCTCAATCAATCAAATTGCTATGAGTTGGTTGGGGTAAGCGATGCTCATGAGTTGATGACATGACAAAGCTCTCCTATCTCCATGAACCTGGAGTGTTGCAGAATTTGGCAATCAGATATGAGCTTAACGAAATTTATGTATGTTATGTAGCCATTTGCTGCATGATCAGTCACTGAGTTATGAAGACCCACACTATGTATCCATATGGCTGATGTTTTTGTCATTTGGCAGACATACACTGGAAATATTCTCATTGCTGTCAATCCCTTCCAAAGATTGCCCCATTTATACGATCCACATATGATGCAACAGTACAAGGGAGCACCATTTGGAGAGTTGAGTCCACATGTTTTTGCAGTGGCAGATGTTGCATACAGGTCAGTCTGATAGCCCGAGGAGGTTATTATAAAAAGAAAGCCTTGATCCTTTCAATGAAAGCGTTTTTCTTCTCGTTCTTCTTTTCATCAGCCTCTCACATTGCTTCAAAGAACTTCCTTAAACATCTAAAAAATGGGGGAAAAGTTGATAGCCATAATTGATTCTCTATTTTCCACTGAATGCTACGTGTTTTTTTTTTGGGGTAGAGCTATGATTAACGAAAGGAAGAGCAATGCCATTCTTGTCAGTGGTGAGAGTGGTGCTGGCAAAACTGAGACAACAAAAATGCTTATGAGGTATCTTGCCTATTTGGGCGGCCGGGTTGCAACTGAAGGAAGAACGGTAGAGCAACAAGTTCTTGAGGTAAGACATCCAGTGCTTTACCTTGCAATCAATTTAGAACTCAACTGAATATGTAATTTTTATTCTTTTTCTACAGTCAAATCCAGTCCTGGAAGCTTTTGGGAATGCAAAAACTGTCAGAAATAACAACTCAAGGTAAATTAACTCTAAAATAAGTACCTCAATCATATGTTGCTCTCATTTTCCCCTCAAATCATTGAGTTGCGTACGTTTGGGTCTCATTTTTACCCTTTCATAATGGTTTCTGCAGTCGGTTTGGTAAGTTCGTTGAAATTCAGTTTGATAAGCAAGGGAGGATATCAGGTGCTGCTATCAGAACATACCTTCTAGAAAGGTCACGTGTATGCCAAATTTCTGACCCAGAACGCAATTACCACTGCTTTTATCTCCTTTGCTCTGCACCACAGGAGGTAACGGTCGATATTCCCCTTGTGTGTTTTTATGAGCATCACTTAACTCGTGGATGGTGTTGGTTACAAATTCTAGATTTCATTACCTTTTTCAAAATGGGATTTGATTAGTAATACACTCCTATAAATTTGAACTTTCAGGAGGTTGAAAAGTACAAACTAGGAAATCCCAAGTCTTTTCACTATCTCAATCAATCAAATTGCTATGAGTTAGTTGGGGTAAGTGATGCCCATGAATATTTGGCTACCAGGAGAGCAATGGATATTGTTGGCATAAGTACTCAGGAACAGGTAGCTCATTTATTTTCATAAGTTCTTTGACATGATCGATCTGTTGTTTTGCTAGATGTTATTTTCTCACGTGTCTACAATTTAATTTCTGTCCAGGATGCTATTTTCAGGGTTGTTGCTGCAATCCTTCATATTGGGAACATAGAATTTGCCAAGGGGAAAGAAGTTGATTCCTCGGTTTTGAAAGATGAAAAATCTAAGTTCCATCTTGAAACAACTGCTGAACTTCTTATGTAACTACCTGTCTTAGGTTTTGTTCCAATATTGACGAGATTAATATATTCATCGTGTAATTGACTGTTGAGCTGTACTGTGTCAGGTGTGATCCTGGAGCCTTGGAAGATGCTCTTTGTAAGCGTGTCATGGTAACACCGGAGGAGGTGATAAAAAGGAGCCTTGATCCTTACAATGCAACTATTAGCAGGGACGGTCTGGCAAAGACGATATATTCTCGGTTGTTTGACTGGTAACACAATAATGCCATCTTGTTCTATACCATATGTTTTCAATAGCATTCCAAGTGCAAAGTAAAAAAAAAAAAAAAAAAACTCATTCAACGTTGCCACCAACCACTACCTTGCAGGCTTGTCGATAAAATTAATAGTTCCATTGGGCAAGATGCTACTTCGAAATGCCTTATTGGTGTCCTGGACATATATGGTTTTGAGAGCTTCAAGACGAACAGGTAACCTTATACTCTGCTTTAAACTTGTATCTACAATCCAACCCGATTCTTTTTGCAAACTAATAGATCATATTTTCTGCAGCTTCGAACAATTTTGTATCAATTATACAAATGAGAAATTGCAACAGCATTTCAATCAGGTAATGTCATTCACAAGGAATGTTTGATGTGCCCCAAAACCACTTTCCGCCCTTATTTGGAGAACAACCCACTTGCCATTTTCCAACTAAAAGAACGCATATTTAGATGAAAGATGCTTGTGTTATTTTCAGCATGTTTTCAAGATGGAACAAGAGGAGTACACTAAAGAACAAATTGATTGGAGCTATATCGAGTTTGTTGACAATCAAGATGTTCTTGACCTTATTGAGAAGGTATGCATAGCCATTAAATACCTCTATGTTTTTATCGATAAGTTTATCTAAAGCGTTTTATTCTTGGGTATTTCTAATATTGTAGTGGATAATCTGAATGTCTTTCACTGCTTTAACTCCTGGGCATCAATATGCGTTATGGGATATGCTGTCGTGGAATGCATTCCAACACTTTCCAGTCATTGACCCTTTAAATGATTTTTGGCTTCCTGTTTGTGTCTATAAGCTGAGAACAAGGGTAAAGTAACTTACATTAGTCTTGTTTCAAAGAGAAAAAACATCCTCTTGCTAAAAGCTGCAAGTCTGAATACACGGATAGGGGACTTTTGGTTCATAAGGTAATGCCACAAAAATGGGATTTATTGGAGAAGCTCAAACAAGGCAAAATAAACCCTTTGTCCAGGCATCAATGCTGCAGTACTGCACTTTCTTTCTGTTGTACTCTTTTAGTTCATCTTTGACAGTCAGTTTCGCAATGGATTATCACTTGTTTCATTGTATAGATTACTGGACTTAAATGTGAATGATACTGATTTGTAGCTGTTTATATTATCTATGCAGAAACCTGGTGGTGTTATTGCACTTCTTGATGAGGCATGGTATGCTTACCATTTGTCTTGCTTGTCTTTTCAGTCTAGTCAATTTTATGTTTCACCTGAGTGTTTCAGTGGATGACAGCTGATTACATGAAAAGTTAACAAGCTCTCTCTATCTTTTCTCATACATTCAGTATGTTTCCCAAGTCAACACACGAGACCTTCGCCCAGAAGCTGTACCAGACTTTTCAAAAGAACAAGCGTTTCGTAAAGCCAAAGCTATCTCGCACTGATTTTACAATTTGTCACTATGCTGGAGAGGTTAGTTCTTTATTCATGGAATCTAGAGCATCAAGTTATTATTTTCTATTCTGGGTTTAACTGATCAGTGATGCCTATTAACTTGTGGTATTCAGGTGCTGTATCAGTCTGATCAATTCCTTGACAAAAATAAGGATTACGTTGTGGCAGAGCACCAGGAGCTGCTGAGTGCTTCTAAATGCTCGTTTATCTCTGGATTATTTCCATCTCTTCCAGAGGAGACATCGAAATCTTCCAAGTTCTCTTCCATTGGGGCTCGCTTTAAGGTATCCTCCTCCTCCCATCCCGCCTACACAAATATTTTCAGATATCATCTACTCTGTTTTACTCTTTTTCTACCGATGAATGACTATTTTTCCACCCTCTGCTTTCTATGTGGCAGCAACAACTTCAAGCTCTTATGGATACACTAAATTCTACGGAGCCTCATTATATTAGATGCGTGAAGCCAAATAATGAGCTAAAACCAGCAATTTTTGAGAATGTCAATGTCATGCAACAGCTGCGTTGTGGTGTAAGTGCTTCTGAAAAATAATTTATTGTGCAACCCTGTACCATCTTGCATGTGTTGGCTAAGTTGGCTTGCCTATATGGGAAAACTACTTACTGAATTGCATGCCATTTATCATCAGGGTGTGCTTGAAGCAATCAGGATTAGTTGTGCTGGATATCCTACACGTCGTACATTTTACGAGTTCTTGCATCGTTTTGGAATACTTGCACCTGAGGCCCTTGAAGGAAAGTAAGTTGTTTATTTTTCATGTTTGTAGTTTAACATTAGTGTTTTTAGTGTATCAACATTACATCTAAGGTCTGATCTTTTTCTTGTAGTTGTGATGAAAAGGTTGCATGCAAGAAGATTCTAGAAAAAAAGGGTCTATCGGGATTTCAGGTAACATGAACTCAAATCCATTCTTCTTAGCTCATATTTCTTTAATCCAAAGTAAAACTTACCTTGAAGATATTTTAATGATTTTCCAAAGGAAAAAAAATGCTCATAAAGTATGTGCACTTATTTAGTAGTGCATATATGTTTGCATTCTGGGTACCCTTACACTACAAGCATAACACTAAATTGACGTAATCCTAAAACTAGATAAAGAAACAAACACAAAAACTCAATAACTGTGCTGCATTATTGCTTCATTGTACTTGTTTTCGCCATACTAACACTGATTTTTATTTCTCAGATAGGCAAGACAAAAGTCTTTCTAAGAGCTGGCCAGATGGCTGAACTAGATGCTAGGAGGACTGAAGTCCTCAGTGCTGCAGCAAAAACAATTCAAGGGAAAATACGGACACATATCATGCGGAAAAAGTTCCTTTCATTGAGAAAGGCATCTATATGTCTCCAGGCAATATGGAGAGGTCTGTTTTCTTTTAATTAACTGTAGCCCTGTGGCTGCTGTCCATATTGGTTTACTAACTCATTTGTAATGGCATGCTTCATGTTTTAGGAAGATTGGCTTGCAAACTGTATGATAACATGCGACGGGAAGCAGCTGCGATTAAAGTACAGAAAAATCAACGTAGGCATCAGGCAAGAATGTCCTATAGGCTCCGTTATGCTTCGGGCTTGTAAACTGTATGATAACATGCGACGGGAAGCAGCTGCCATTAAAGTCCAGAAAAATCAACGTAGGCATCGGGCAAGAATGTCCTATAAGCTCCGTTATGCTTCGGTTCTTGTAGTGCAAACTGCACTACGAGCGATGGCAGCAAGAAATGAGTTCAGATTTAAGAAGCAATCTAAGGCAGCTGTTACAATTCAGGTAATTTGAGTTGCTAGTATATAATAATACAAAACTGTGTGTAATGCTTCTAATGTAAGATATGAACTTGATGTCATGATTCTCCCTCGCAGGCTCGTTATAGATGTCATAGAGCATATTCATACCACAAGAAATTAAAGTGGGCAGCCATTGTTGCACAATGCAGATGGAGGGGAAAGAGTGCAAGAAAAGAACTCAGGAAACTTAAAATGGTATTCATTCTATCCCATTACATCCACTACTGTGCATATCACTTGCTGCTTATGTTTAGAGTACAAACACTATAGTCATGTTTGTATTTAAGGGGCAAAGTTCTTTCCTGTTCTCAAAACTTCACGCTTCAATGACTTTAACTACAGATAGTAGATGATACCGTGAGTGAACGCAAAGGAATTCATTCTAATGCGTTTCCACTTGCTATTGCATTCTCTTCAGGAGGCAAGGGAAACGGGTGCACTCAAAGAAGCAAAGGATAAACTCGAAAAGAAAGTTGAAGAACTTACATGGCGTGTGCAGTTAGAGAAGCGATTGAGGGTGCAGTTTTGGACTTCCTTGTCTCTTTTCATATATGCCACTTATAAGCACGTCTAATTTTTAAATTTTGATCATTTGACCGAAATCAATTCACACAAATGCAGACAGACTTGGAAGAATCAAAATCCCAGGAGTTATCAAAATTGCACGGCTCCATGGAAGCATTGCAAGCTAAACTGGACGAGACAAGTGCAATGCTTGTCAAGGAACGAGAAGCTGTTAAGACTATTGAGGAAGCACCCCCTGTAGTGAAGGAAACTCAGGTTGTTGTCCAAGACACCGAAAAGATTGATTCCTTGACAGCAGAGGTGCAAGAACTTAAGGTTTGTAGTCTGCAACCACTATTAATGTCCATAATTTCCTCATTATTTGTTTGTCCTGCAGTTTCCAACAGGACTCTTTCAGATAACCTGAAACACTTAATCTTACATTATTTAACAGTTGGTCTCATTCCGTGACATATGACTTCATTTTGTTGTAGACCTCATTACAATCAGAAAAGCAAAGAGCCGACGATTTAGAAAAGAAGCGCTCAGAAGAACAACAAGCAAACAAAGAAAAGCAAAAGAAAATGGAAGAGACTGAAATAAAGATGAGACAATTTCAAGAATACCTGCGAAGGTCATTCTTTTCACATACCAATACTTTCGTTTTATGGCATTGTCACTTATGTTTCCATGTTTTGGCCTGTTGTGCATGAACCACGTCCAGATTCTTCTTGTGCTTTCAGTATTCAGACTATACTTATGTAGCAGAAAACAGTGATACCTAACATTTGTCTGTTCATCTTCTATCTAGGGAAGGCTTAATTTAGTCGAACTTTTTGTTATAGAGTTTGAAAGAATTCATTAGTACAATTATAAAATAATCACGTTCTTTTATTTTCTATTGACAAACTTTATACTCCCTGTTTCAAAATATAAACAGTTTTGGGTTTGGGCACGGTAACTAAGGAGAGGGTGGAAAAGGTGATGGGCACAGGAAACGATAAGGAGTGAAGGAAGAGAGAGATAGAGATTGGCATAGGAGACGATGCATTGGAAAATGGGAATGAGGAGCGAGAGATGCTTTGGGAAGTGAGAAATGTCTATATTTTAGCAAAAAAATTGAATGCCAGGAATGTCTATATTTTGATACGGAGGGAGTAATTGTGAATCTGCAACCGATATTCGCATCTTATTGCATTGTTACCATGTTAATCAACATCAAATATGTACCTTATGTTTTGTGACCTGGTTTTGCTCATTCAGGTTAGAGGAGAAACTCTCTAATGTGGAATCTGAAAATAAAGTTCTTCGTCAGCAGGCTGTCTCAATGGCTCCAAGCAAAATTCTCTCTGGCCGCTCCAAGTCCAATTTACAAGTGAGCATTGCTATGTTTCTGCTTCTCCATTTGCGAAGGTTCATTTGATAATTTAAATCTCTTTTTTGTTTTACAGAGGAGTTCTGAGAATGTTAATGTATCAAGCAATGATCTGAAAACAACTCCAGTGAGTGGACATGCTTTATATATTTGCTTAGCAACATATTGAGTTGAAAGTATACCAAAATAAAACCTTGTGTCTCTGTTGGTGTTTTAGGAGACCAATAATATGTCCTCTCCTAAAAAGGAATACGACATTGACGATAAGCCTCAGAAATCTCTTAACGAAAAGCAGCAGGTGGGGTCCACCCACTAGTCGTGATTAATCACTGCATAGATCCTTTAGATTCATCTTGTTCTCTGTAGCTGATAAGTTCAGCACCTTTGCAGGAGAACCAAGATCTATTAATTAGGTGCATTGCACAGCATTTGGGTTTTGCTGGGAATCGGCCAGTTGCTGCTTGCATTATATACAAATGCCTTCTTCATTGGCGATCATTTGAAGTGGAGCGGACAAGTGTTTTTGATCGCATCATTCAGACCATTGGACATGCAATTGAGGTTATAACTGTATGCCACAATTTCATCACTAGTATATATATGGATGCTAAAATACCATTTTTTTGTGTTATATAGACTCAAGACAATAATGAAGTCTTAGCATATTGGCTTTCAAATGCTTCAACACTGTTGTTGTTGCTCCAACGGACATTGAAGGCAAGTGGATCAACAGGAATGGCTCCACAGCGGAGGCGATCATCTTCTGCTACACTTTTCGGAAGGATGACGCAGGTCTACATTTTGTTTTTCCTCTATTTCTTTTGTTCTACTTTAACTGAAGATTTGTAGTGAATAGCCTGTTATTATTTGCTTGATTCCAGAGCTTCAGAGGAACTCCCCAAGGAGTAAATCTTTCTCTCATCAATGGAAGCATGATTAGTGGCATTGAGACACTGAGACAAGTGGAAGCCAAGTATCCTGCTTTACTGTTTAAGCAGCAACTTACAGCATATGTGGAGAAGATATATGGAATGATCCGGGACAATTTGAAAAAAGAGATCTCTCCTTTGCTCGGCTTGTGCATTCAGGTATTCATGGTTTATGGGTCCAGAGAATGGTAGCCATCTTGTTGGCTCGACTCTTGTATATGGAATGACTTATTTGTCAATTTGGTGGCTTGATGCAATCCTCCCTTCCAATGTAAACACTGCAGGCCCCGAGAACATCAAGAGCAAGCTTAATGAAAGGATCTTCACGTTCAAACACTAATACTGCTGCCCAACAAGCTTTGATTGCTCATTGGCAAGGGATTGTGAAGAGCCTTGGAAATTTCTTGAACATACTGAAAGTGAACAATGTCAGTATATTGTTTCGATTTGTCTTCATTTCACTAGGATACTTTTTCTGAAAGCTACAAGAACATTTCACATGATTATTTGCATGAACATTAAATTGTGTTAAAGGAGTGTATCGACATGCCCTGATTATGTATGTCAACTCGGCAGGTTCCTCCTTTCTTGGTGCGAAAAGTATTCACTCAGATATTCTCATTTATTAATGTCCAGCTATTTAACAGGTAAAATTGATATTAAACACATCTACTTTACTGTTCCTTGCAAAGCTCCAGAAATGAGTTATTTAACTTCCTGTCTACATGGTTTGTTTGTCTCCAGTCTGCTATTGAGAAGGGAATGCTGTTCATTCAGTAATGGCGAGTATGTAAAAGCAGGATTAGCTGAACTTGAACATTGGTGCTATAGAGCTACTGATGAGGTAACATTGGCTATTCTTGTTGCATGTCTCAGATGATGCTAGATAATATAAACATACTCATGCAAGGAAATTGCATAGCATTTGTTCTAGACAATATCACAGTGTTTATACCATGCTTTTTATTTCATGACATCAAAAGGAAATAAAGATAGTTTCATGAAACATAGTTAAAATAGTCTCTTCTTTATGGTGTTACATATTATTTGAACTGTTGCAACATTATTTCAACTCTCGTAGCAGTCTGTCAGTGACCATCAGTACCGAGCTCTCATCTAGTGCCTTTTCTTCTTGCAGTATGCAGGTTCAGCCTGGGATGAGCTAAAACATATTAGACAAGCTATTGGTTTCCTGGTAATTCCTTTTTTTTTTCTATTTGCTCCTATAATGATTTGTGTGCAATGTTTGGTCAAAACAACCAATAGTTACAATGTCACTGCCAAGAAAAGTTGTATAGTTGAGACTATGCTAGAGCTGATATATAAATAAAAGTGTTGATTGCAATATTAAAAATAGCCAACTCAAATGTACAGTTCTCTGATATATATATTTTTTAATCTTACAGGTAATTCATCAGAAGCCAAAGAAAACATTGGATGAAATAAGTCATGACCTTTGTCCAGTAAGCAAGAAATAACTATTGCATGATTATTTTCCCCCTCTGCTAGAAAATATGGATTCCTTTTGAGTTCATTAACAACCTCGTAATTTGCTTTTCAGGTACTTAGCATACAACAGCTATACAGAATTAGTACTATGTACTGGGATGACAAGTATGGAACACATAGTGTATCCCCAGAGGTAAGTTTGCCACCGTAATTCACAAATACATTTTATTTCATCTAATAAAGGTGACGACATATAATCTATCGTATTAGGTTATATCAAACATGAGAGTATTAATGACAGAAGACTCCAACAATCCTGTAAGCAACTCATTTCTGCTGGATGATGACTCAAGGTGACAATCTCTTTGCTCCCGTCAATTGTTTCTCTGCTGTTTGATCACGAATGTCTTCGACTTACTTTTCTTCCCTTTCAAATGCAGCATACCATTCTCTGTAGATGACATATCCAAATCAATGGAGCAGATTGACATCTCTGACATTGAGCCACCTCCGTTGATTCGGGAGAACTCCGGCTTTGTATTCTTGTTGCCACCACCTGAATAGTTGCCTGCTGCGAGTGCCAACTTTGGCATGGCATGCAGGTACGCAGAAAGATGATCGGGCATTCGATGCGGTGCGTGGTTCTCAAGTTACTGATGCCCAATGAACGAGCTGCACGGCTTCCTTGTGATCTCATCTGGGCTTTACAGATAGGGTTTGTTCATCCTCTACATGGCATATGTGGCAAATCCACAAGTTCGTTGTGGCATGCCTGGATTCACCTAGTGTTAATGCACCTCAAGTCTAGTAGTTGCACGCATTTTTCTTGAGGATTAGATTTTGTTTACCTTATTGTAGCCCTTCGTCTATGTTTCTCGATTTGTTCTTCTGAAGTTCAGAGATTTCGTATGCTAGTTAGAAGATTTAGTATAAGAGAGGCGATTGACTCATTCCGTAGGTAATTGGTTTAGATCTAGAGCAATTTGAGGTGAGTTTGCAAGAGGTGGGTAATAGGATATTTATTTTCCTCTTCCAGTGTTAATTGTTCTATGGCTTGATTGTACAGCATAATGATGTTGATGACTATTTTGGACTAAAATATGATTACTTTTTTTTAGATCAAATATGAATACGTTTTTTTTTTGGAGGGAAATCAAATATGAATACGTTCACCCTATCTTCAGACTCGTTCCTTTTCCCTGAGTTATTACTAATCTCAGCCCGGCCCGGCCCGACCCATTTTCCTTTATCTTTTGCGCCGTTCTAGGGTTTCTTTTGACCCCTGTTATTTTTCTCTGTCCCGTTCACCTCTCTCGTGTCCTTTCGGCGAGGACGCCCTTCGCCGGCGACGAGCCCTCGGTATGGTCGCCCCTTCTCTTCCCTTCTGATGTGCTGTCTTTCTTGTGGCCTTCCTCTCCTCTTTCCTGGGTGCGACGCCCTTCGCCGTCGGGCGACGAGCATCCACCAGGTATGCGCCCCCTCTCTTGCTGCTGTGCGAACGTGTGCACCTCCAAACCCTAATCTAAGCTATTTGCGTTCGGATCTGACCCAGTTACAAGTATAATGTGTCCCTAATTATTTCGATTACTTTTGCAAAAAATGTGTACATCCATGTCCAAATTCTGGATCCGCTCGCCTTATGGGGGCTATTCTGATCTGCCAGCCTGATGATCGGCATTGTTTGCACAAAGAACGGAGATCTGAACGCGCTTCCCCGTCGAAGCCCGCTTGACCGGTTTGGTGCAGAACGTAGGCAGGGGCAGAGGATTGCTCGAGCTCGACTCGTTGACAGCCCTACTACTCCCTCTGTTCTGTTCTAGTTGGACAGTTTTCCCTTCTCTCAGGGGAAACTGCAGCCACGCACACACACACACATGCATACATATATATTCCCTCTGCTCCTTGTTCTCTTTTGCACTTAGCCGGCCATGTGGGCTCCGGGGAATGCGTCTGTGGATGCAAAAATTATGAAGGCTTTGGCAGATCGGAAGAATGACCTCTCCAAAAATCCTTATTAACCTATTTACAAAATTTCTCCCTGGGATATTTACCTTTCTTCTGTACTGGACCACGTACTACCACCTCCAATCCACAAAACTGCAATTAAAAAATTTGTTTTTTTTATCTCTTCAGATTCCTCAAAGCAGGGCTTGGCTTCTGTTAACACATTTTTAGATGCAAACATTATCAAGGTTTTGGGAGATCTGAAGAGACTTGATTCTGGTGACTTATTTAAATAGTTATTGAACTTGTTTCTCTGATGTAGTCACGTGTTGATGACATGCTATGCTCTTTGATCACTACATTTGTTTTCAGTCTGATGGAAAATGTACTTCTGTGGTGCTGCCATTTTATGTTGATTTACAGTATGACCTGAAAATGAGCTTGCATGATTATTTTCTGGAATACAACCACTATCTGATTCTTTTCTTTAGCAAACTTGTGTGGTTATCAGTTATCACCATTTGCACGAGAAAAACCGGCAGATGACGAGAGGAAGACAATAACATCTGCAGTGTCTCGATTCAAATCAGGGATGCAATAGCATGATGACTCCGTCTAGGGGAATCTCTGATGCCAATATCAAATTTGTTTTTAGCTTATTTTCTTTTTAATTTCTTTTCGTATGATCATGTTTGGCTATTCTTTGTGTGCTTCCTCAGTTATACTCACCTATCATGTAACAAAAACAACATAGCCTTTTGTCCCAAGCAAGTTGGGGTAGGCTAGAGATGAAACCCACAAGAAACAAAGAGAAGAGAGCACAAAAGACAATGGACAAAAACGAGTTAGAGGTGAGTTAATATTTACTCACATGATACTCGATGTGAGTAAATATTTTTTGGTATTGAGGTGTGCCAGTTATATGGGTGGATGCTTGTGAAACCTTGGAAATAGCTAGTACTTGTAAGTGGCTTACACAAGATTGCAGGTTGCTTGCATGTATTACAGCTTCAATATTTGCATGGGGGCATTATGGTCTGTCTGCCTGATGATTACCTTCACTAAGAATGGAGATCTGAATACACTTGTTCGTTGAAGCTGGCTTGGCCTCTGTGGTGGATGATATACTCCCTCTGTTCCAAAATAATAAGTAATACTCTCTTAGGAGGAAATAGGACTTTTCATCCACGGATATTGTCACTCTTATTTTCTTTCACCAAGTTGGCTAAGCGGGCTCCGAAGAGTGTTTTTGTAGCTATAGAAACTATGAAGGCTTGGCAGATAATGCCCACATGCGGTTGCATCATTGCTACGTTTATTGTGAATTCATGAATTATGTTTTTTTTTCATTTTGTTTGTGAAATTACTATTTGAGTGTTTTGGTTTTATTATCGGGGCATTCTGAAATTCTGATATACCAGCCTAATGATTACTGGTCTTTGTATTAAGAACTGAGATCTGACAACATGTCTTGCGTTGAAGCTTGCTTGACCACTCTGGTTGATTGTCTGCTGCGGCTGCTGCTACTACCACTGCTTGCTTGGTCCTCTCTCTCTCTCTCTCTCTCTCTCTCTCTCTCTCTCTCTCTCTCTCTCTCTCTCTCTCTCTCTCTCTCTCTCTCTCTCTCTCTCTCTCTCTCTCTCTCTCTCTCTCTCTCTCTCTCTCTCTCTCTCTCTCTCTCTCTCTCTCTCTCTCTCTCTCTCTCTCTCTCTCTCTCTCTCTCTCTCTCTCTCTCTCTCTCTCTCTCTCTCTCTCTCTCTCTCTCTCTCTCTCTCTCTCTCTCTCTCTCTCTCTCTCTCTCTCTCTCTCTCTCTCTCTCTCTCTCTCTCTCTCTCTCTCTCTCTCTCTCTCTCACTGTGATGTGTGTCAGTGTGTGTGATTTTCCATCAACCAAGCTGGTTAAGTGGGCTCCGGGGCATGTATATGCAGATACACAATTTATGAAGGCAAGGCAGATACCAGAATGACCCCTGACCAAACAATTCCTTTTTATGACTTGTAATTCTTCTAAAAATTCTATTGTTCTTCTTTTTTGCTGTTTTTTGCAGCCCCACTTGCCGAACTGTTTGCTTGCTCTAACAGTAATGCGATTGAGCTTTATTTTTTATATTCCCATTGGTTTTGTAAAGCAGATTGCCGAATTGTTTGACGTTGTCTGATGTTATCACCCATGTTGCAGCTGTAAAAATTATGAGATGTTTGGGTTTGGATTTAATCTTGCAGTTTGTTGATGATTTGAAATGTTAGTTTGGCCTTTGGTTTACCCTACTTGTTATTCACTACTTTTGAATTCGATATGTAACTTGCCTTGCGTGCTTGTGCCCTTTTTTGGTGGTTTAGAGTTATTTACGTTTTGTTTACTTGAGAATAAGCGTATATGAATGGTCTCTGAAATATAACTGTTCTGTTGATGGAAGTGTGGTTGCTGAATACTTGTATGAAGTTGAAGAAAATGAGCTTAGATGATTGCTCAATTCTTTTTCTTTTTTTTTAAAGAAAACATGGCTGGTAGTTTATCACAATATTCATCAGTTCACCAGATATTTAAGAATTCATCAGTTCACCAGATATTTAAGAACTTTCCAGCTCAAAGGCAGATGACTAGCAGCAAGACAGTGACATCTGCAGTGTCCCCTGTTCATTTCTGGGGATAATAGCTATGATGACACCATCTAGGGGAATCTCTGATGCTAATCTCATCCTTTGTTGCTTATTTTCATGTAAGCTGTTGTCTCTTGCGTCCTTGATTGTATTTAGGTTGTCACTTTTTGTGTGTGCGATATTTGTTTGATCTTTTAAGGTGCTCCTTCACTATTACAGATTGTTCTAGTAAAAGTAACTTCATAAAATGGCATAATGTATTGCTCAAAAAAAAATGGCATAATGCAAGCTTGCAGTTTACATGGATGCCAACCTTACTGTTTGTCATCTGGCCATTCTCATCTCCCAGCTTTTGCTCTAAGAATGGATACCTGAATACACTTAATTGCTGGAGCGGGTTTTACTTCCCCTGTTTCCAAACAGATGGGTAGTTCTTTGTCAGTAGTGATCTGATTGAGTCCGCTCTGTAATCGTTTGTGTAGATGCAAAAAAATTATGAAGACTGTTGTCATATATGTAGGGCGCTGTGAAGTTTTGTTGCATTATGTGCTAGTTTTTGTTAAATCATTAGTCAACTAGTTCAAATGCAGATGTGTAATGCCTTTTCAAAATTTTGTGCTTGCGCAACCAAAGGGAGCTAAGTGGGCTCCAGGAAATGTGCATGTGGGATGCATGAACAATGAATGTTATCGTCTTGTTGAAATGTTAGGGTGGCGGTCTGTTGTCAAAATAGCTGTTTCGTTCAACTTTTTTGCTTGAATCGAATTTTGATTTGTAATGCAGGGTTGGACTGTTGGAGTTTGACGTGCATTCTAACATTCCCACTTCAGAAATAAATTGCTTGCTGAGTACAGGTTTTTGCCTCACAAGAGGTTGTATTTTTGTTTTCCACAATTTGTTTCTTTTTGGCCTGATTTCTTTCCCATGTACTTCATGCTGAATATTAAATGCAATGATATGCAAGCTTCATGAATATGCAATGGAACTATAGTCCTTATTGGATCCTGCTCCAGTATGTATTAATTTCGACAATAACTACGTTTGTGAGCATATTACACTGCAATATTCTACTGCTATGATTAAATTCATGCGTCGCCCATTTGCCTGATTCAACAAATCATGTATTCGTCGGGTGCATTTGAATTTGTGCACGATCTACATTTCAGGCAAGTCAGTTTCATTGCCACAACCGTCACAATGCGCCGATAGCAGCCATTGATCCTGTTAATTGTTGGGTAATCACAACTATGGTTTTCATATCAGGCGGTGCTGAAAAATAAAATGGTGACCAGGAAATCAAAATTCATTGCCAAAAAAAAAGGTTGTCAGGAAATCAAATCCTTGCAAAACAGGGAAGACATGCTAATGTAAAATGTCATAAGCGAAAGTATTAGCAAAAAAAATATTTGCTAGTGAGGGCCAGTTAAAATGCATTCACCGTCAACCAAAAAGTAGGAAAGCATAAAACAATGCCACGACTCAACTAAAGGTTAAAACAAAAGGCAGGTATCGAGCTGGAAGGAGCACGAAATCATATACCAACTCAAAGTTGCTTCTGCACAAAACAGATAACTCTGCATCTTATGAATTGACACAAAGTAGACTGTCACGTTGCTTCTGGAGTAGGAATGAGCTAACAAACGTTTAGTTGAAGCCTCCTGCATAATAGGACACATAGCAATGACATATGTCGATTCCCATAGCAATGCACAGTGGAAGTCCACTCGTGTAAAGAGACCATAAACTCTGCATGAAATGAAGCAAATAGTCCCCATGGAGCAAGTAGAGTAGGTATCAACCAAAATGCGCCTGGAAGTAATCACAGAACACAACTTGTATGTCCACCTGCTCTAGCATCTGAGTGGACCTAATCCATTTCCATTTCATGCAGCTCACCATGTATATATGTGAGGAAAGACGGGGTTTTTTTTCCCCAAACCAGCTGACCAATCAAATTCCATCAATTTAAGAGTTGAAGCTTCAAAATGATGAAAGGATCCAATGAGCATGGTGAGACATCGAAGGCTCCCCTGAGCAGGGGTTTTAGTAAAGGAGTGTCTGTACTTGATCTCATACTTCGCTTCATTGCCATAATTGGCACCCTTGCAAGTGCCATTGCCATGGGCACTACCAACGAGACTTTGCCTTTCTTCACACAGTTCATCCGGTTCAAGGCACAGTACAGTGATCTCCCTACTCTGACGTAAGCCAACACTTAAGACACTTTCAGATGACATTCGAGTATCTGTTGCTTCAGGTGTTTCAATTTCTTTTGTTGACAGGTTCTTCGTCGTGGCAAATTCTATTGTATGTGCCTATCTCATCCTTTCACTTCCATTATCAATTGTGCACATCGTTAGAAGCAGAGCCAAGTACAGCAGGTTGCTCTTAATCTTTCTTGATGCGGTAAGACCACCACTTTGTCTACTTCAGACCATGTTGAAACTTAGAAATCATCCTGTGTGAAATACGGTTACTTAGCTATAGTGAACAAAAGAAGCATCAGGCATATCAGTTGGTTACTTGGTAATTGTATTTCTTTTGCAGGCAATGCTAGCTCTGGTTACTGCAGGAGCATCTGCAGCAGCAGCTATCGTGTACTTGGCACACAAGGGTAATGTCAGAGCAAACTGGTTTGCTATTTGCCAGCAGTTCGACTCATTCTGCGAGCGTATCTCTGGCTCCCTCATTGGTTCGTTTGCAGCCATGGTTGTGCTGGTGCTGCTAATATTACTCTCTGCCATTGCTCTAGCGAGGCACTAGAGCCAAGGGTGAATTATTTGCTACCAGCAGTATCAAGTGTGATATCACGGTGTGGTTGTTGGAATTGCTGCCTTGATGTAGTCATGTGTGTGCTGCTTGCCTCTTGCTATGATCCTCTACAATCTCATGTATTGCCTTAATTATTCACTTATTTTCTTCAGATAGTGTGTACTCCAATATATAGAAGCAACATAAAAGTGAATATATATGCACTGTTATGGATCAATCACTGTAGTTTATTAGGGTGTTGTTGGTATATTGTTGTCATTGTGGACCAAAAAATGAAAAACATCGTAAGCCTATGGTACATCCATACCTGCCAGTGGCTATGGAACCTTTGAAGTTTTGACTTGACTGACCAGCAATCTATCAACCATTTCAACTCTCTGCTATACAAGCAGAATGAAAAAGATGCTCATGGAAGTTTGCCAGGTTTTGACCTCCGTACAATAGCAGAACACCCATAATCACGCTGATGAAAGACCATCGGTTTTACGATCAACCTGGGCACAACCAGCAACTTTTCTTAGACCTCTTGTATCCATTGACCTTCGCACTGTCTCCACCCCCAACCATTCGTTGTATGACGCGAAAATGCCAGAGAGCAGCACATAGTCACCACTTGCATCTCCACTCATGTTAAGAAGCCTCTCCTGAGCAAGCTTGCCCAAAGCCACATTCCCATGGATTTTGCAGGCACCAAGCAGTGTCCTCCATACAACCGCACTTGATTCACATCTCATGCTGCTCACAATTGCAAATGCTTCATCCAGTAAGCCTGCGCGGCCAAGCATGTCCACTATGCAGCTGTAGTGTCTTACATTTGGCTCCATCCTATAACTGTCTTTCATCAGAGAGAAGTATCTCTGACCATCTTGAACCAGTCCAGCATGGCTGCATGCACCGAGTACACATAGAAATGAAATCTCATTAGGGTAAACTCTCTCTTCAAGCATTTTATTGAATAATTGGACAGATTTTGCCGCTTGTCCATGCAAGGCTAGACCACCAATGATTGAGTTCCATGTCCAGACATCTCTTTCCTGCATATTGTTAAAAACTTCGATTGCAGTGTCGACATCCCCGCACTTTGCATACATTGATACCAATGCATTTCCAGTGACAATACTAACTGACTGCCTATCTTCCAAGTGCAAAGAATGAATCATCCTCCCCACTTCGAGCGAACCCACATTTGCACAACACGAGAGCAAGCTAACGACAGTTGCCTCGTCTGGCATCCACCCTGCACCCCTCATCTCATCAAACACCTCCAAAGCTTGCTCCAGCGCCTATCTTCCAAGTGCAAAGAATGAATCATCCTCCCCACTTCGAGTGAACCCCCATTTGCACAACACGAGAGCAAGCTAACAACAGTTGCCTCGTCTGGCATCCACCCTGCACCCCTCATCTCATCAAACACCTCCAAAGCTTGCTCCAGCAAGCCCTGCGCCGCGTACCCGGTGATGATGGTGTTCCATGAAACAACATCCTTCTCTGGCGCACGGTCAAACAACTCCCTCGCTTTCCCCATCTCCCCATGCTTGGCATACGCACCAAGCATCATGTTCCAGCACACCATGTCCTTGAGCCGGCACGCATCGAACATTTTCCTCGCCATGTCCAAATCGCCTCTGGCCGCATGCCCTGCCATGACAGCTGACCACGCCACAACGTCCTGCTCCCCAGCCTCACCAAGAAGCGCACCGGCGATCCCCAAGTCACCACACTTGGCGTGCATGTTGATCAGCGCATTTCTCACGAACGCATCTCCTAAGAATCCCAGCTTCACGACGACGGCATGGACCTGGTACCCGGCGCGAGAACGCGGCAGGCCGGCGCAGGCCCGGAGGAGGTAGCAGAACGTGAAGCCGTCAGGCCTCAGACCGGCCGCCTCCATGCGCCGGTATATCGCGAAGGCAGCGCCGGGCGCGGACGCGTGCGCGTACCCGCGCACCATGGTGTTGTGCATGAAGAGGTCCGGGCGCGGGATTCCGTCGAACAGCCTGCGGGCGTAGTCCATGCTGCCGCGGAAAGAGGCGATGCAGGAGAGAAGCAGATCCCGCAGGGGCTGGAGACAGCATGAACGCG
>LAPY01001031.1:99452-110359 GCA_000970635.1 Eragrostis tef | reverse complement strand
GCGCCTCGTTGTCGACGGGAACGCCGCTTACCACTTACGCATAATGCCGGTAAATCCTAGAAAATTCGTTCTCACCAGGAGTCGAACTCAGGACCTCAAAAGTGTTACTCGGGTGTCTTAACCACTAGGTCACGACCCCTTTCACTCTCTCTCTCTCTCACTTGATTGCAGAACTTAATAATGGGCTTAATTTTGGTACGTTTATGAACGACGGAACGTACGTTAAATAAAAAACCCATGGGGTACTGGCCCATCAGAGGGAAATGAGAGAGAGCCTAACGAGATTCCAATAACTACTCGGTCTCGGAACTTGACGACTCTTCGATATCGTGTCGGCCTCCGTCCGAGTCCGACTGGAACTGAACAAACGCCGAGCGCGAAGCAGGCTTATCTCGCGGTCTATATATTTGAGGGAGCCCACCCCGGAGCCCTCAACAATCCCACTCATTTACATCCCTAGTGGTAAAGTAGCGATGCCTTATTTGCGGGCATCCCACTCATTTGATTTTGCTTCATAGGGGTCGGAAGCGACACACGTTTTCTCCCTCCGAACACCGAGTCCTTATTTGCGGGCAGCGTGGCATTCGAGGTTTAATGTTCGACAGCACCCATTTACATCCCTAGTGGTAAAGTAGCGATGCCTTCTTCTCCTCCTCCGCCTTGTCGTGCAACATGTCCCTTGTGTCAGGCACGTACCGCACGGCCCCGATTATGCTCATCATGTCCCTGACCATGGCGTACACCTCCGTCGCCCGCGCGTAGCGCAAGCTCCCGCACCAGAACTCACAGACCTCGCTGGCAACCTCGATCACGGACCCGCCCAACCTCCTGGGTCATGTTTCGTTGGTCCATCATATCACCCGCAAGACCTTGGCCACAATGGATGCTTGTCAGTAGAGCGTGAGCGCCCCTTTTGACGTGCTCAATGCATACTCCCTCCGTCACAAATGTGTGGTAGGGTGCCTCCTCTGACACAAGACGTGGGTGGTGCGACTATGAGGGTGTAAGATATGGGGTGAGAAGGATTAAAAAACTGAGTCCTCCATTCGTTCGATGTCACTTCAGAATCCAAAATGTGTACGGTAACTCTCTCGCTCTCTCTTCCTCTTTGTTTTCTGTGCACGCTCTACTTTTCTCATGCCTAACAACTACTGAAATAACACTTACTTTTTGCGATGGAAAGAGTACATTTCTCTCAATTGAAGTCATTGTGAGAAGTGAGAAGAACCTGTTGGAGAGAAGAACCTGTTTTACGTTTATGTACTCAAATATCGCATGTCTATATTCAAGCTTTGGCACGTGCCGCAATACTCATTTTTGTTGGATGGATTAATGGATCAGTATCTCTCTCTCACATGATTGCAGAACTTAATAATGGGCTTAATTTTGGTACGTTTATAAACGGAACATACGTTAAATAAAAAGCCCATGGGGTACTGGCCCATCAGAGGCCCAATCAAGTGAGAGAGAGCCTAACGAGATTCCAACAACTACTCGGTCTCGGAACTCGACGATTCTTCGATATCGTGTCGGCCTCCGTCCGAGTCCGACTGGAACTGAACAAACGCCGAGCGCGAAGCACTCGCGGTCTATATATATTTGAGGGAGCCCACCCCGGAGCCCTCAACAATCCCACTCAAAGGCAAAGCAACAAGCAATCGAATCTCTCAGGTTTGAGAGGTTCAAAAACAAGCAATCGAATCGAGCGTCTTCCGATCTTGTCATCCCGCCGTCACCACCTGCCGTTCCGTCGACCTGCTAGGTGATACGCTCGGCGCAGGCATGGTGGAGCTGAAGCAAAGCGCGAACCCATTCGCGCTCCTCGACAGCAACGACCCCGGCGACACGGCCAAGGACGACGCCGCGGCAAGCGCCCCTGTGAGCATTAACAAGAAGCGGCAGCCGGAACTGTCCATGTGGATGCCGAAGGCCATCACGGCGAACACGGCCAAGAACAAGAAGCATCAGCGGCCGGCTAAGCGTAGCACCGCACCAGTGGAGCCTCTAGTGCCTCCTCCTCCAAATGTCGAGGACTTGAAGCAGTTTCCGCAACTAAAGTAGTGCTGACATTGCATCTTGTTTCTCAATATAAGTGTATCTTTGCGCTGGTGCCTACGCACCAACCGTTAAATTTGAAAAAGATTGTCTTAAGAGTCGAGCTGTCTGACTGTTGAGAAATTCGTCGCAACCCTGTGCGTCTGAAAATTCAGAATTTTTATTATTACGTATTTGCAAATCATCACTCCAGCCTTTCCCCCCCTCCGTGTCTTGGGTGCGAAAAAAATTCGAGCGAGTAGTTACTCCCCATCCCCAAATACTACCACACATGACATGCCCGAATTCTTGAATGAAATGACAAATAAGCGTAGGTTTGCATTTACCAATAGTCATTGCACGAGCACTTCCCATCCTTGAAATTGTGGAACCGGTTTCTGTCCCTAACAACGATCTCGCGCTCAAAGACGCGAGACACGAACTTGGTCGCCTCGTGGCAATCACGACAGACCCGCAGGTTCTTGGTGATGCGCATGGTGTCGCCGGGCCTGGTGCGCAGCAGCCCGAAGGCGATGGCCAGCTTCTCGCTGTGGTAGAGCAGCGGCGCCTCCTTCTCTTCCTCCTCCGCCACGTCGTGCAGCACGTCCCTCGTGTCGGGCACGTAACCCTCGGCCCCGATCCTGCTCATCATGTCCCTGGCCATGGCGTACACCTCCGCCGCCTGCGCGTGACGCAGGCTCCCGCACCGGAACTCGCAGACCTCACCGGCGACCTCGATCACGGACCGCCCGGCCTCCTTGGTCACGTTCCGCTCGTCCATCAGCCGTCGGACCCTGGCCACGTCCTCCCACCGGCCGGCGCTGGCGAGGAGGTTGGCCAGCAGCACGTAGCGCCCGCTGTTCTGGGGATCAAGCTCTATGACGCGCCACCCGATCACCTCGCCCAGGTCGACATAGCCGTGTATCTTGCACGCTCCGAACAGTGCGCCGAGGACACCGACGTCCGGCTCCATTGGCATGTCGTCGATCACCTTCTTGGCTTCGTCCAGCAGACCTGCTCTTCCATACAAGTCCACCATGCAGCCGTAATGCTCCATCTTGGGCTCCACACCGTATCTCTCAACAATGTAGCTGAAGTAGTGGCGACCCTCGCTGACCATCCCCGCGTGCGCGCAGGCCGTGAGCACGTTCACCAGGGTGACGTCGTCCGGAGCCACGCCGCCGTCCCGCTCCATCCGGCCGAACAGCCAGATCATCGCGTTCCAGGAGATGAGGTTCCTCTCGGGCATCCCGTCGAACATCTCCCGCGCTTCGTCGACCAGCCCCAGCTTGCACATCCCGCCGACCATCGTTGTCCACGACACGACGTCGAGGGTCCCCGAGGAGCTGGTCTGGAAGACGAGGGAGGCGAGGTCGGGGCGGGCGTTGGAGAGGTAGGCGGAGAGGAGCGCGTTGACGGACTGCGCGTGGAAGTGGAAGCCGAGCTTGAGGAGCAGCGCGTGGAGCTGCGCGACGAGGGGGAGCGGCGCGGCGGGGAGGATGCGCGGGAAGGTGAAGTGGTCGGGCGGCAGCGGAAGGGAGAGCATGACGGCGAGGAGCCGCGCGGCGTGGGGAGGCGGGAGGGCGGCGAAGAGCGGGTTGAAGAGTGCCGGGTGCGGGTTTGGGTGGTGCGCCAGGAGGCGGGCCGCGTAGGGGAGGTGCGCGGCGGGGTCGCGCGCGAGGAAGGCGAGGAGACGGCGCGCGTGGGACGGGTGGGAGGCGAGGCCGAGGCGGACGAGCTGCGAGTGGTGCTGCCGCAGCTCAGAAATGGTGTTCAGCGGGATGGGAGCCGGGACCGGGCCGGTGGCGGACATGGGCGCAGCTCGACGGAAGCAGAGCAGCGATCACTGGGGATAAGGCCGCGGGAGCATCTGTGATAAGGCTTTGCGAGTACTAACGATCCATCTGTTGTTGA
Source organism: Eragrostis tef (assembly GCA_000970635.1). Taxonomy (NCBI): domain Eukaryota; kingdom Viridiplantae; phylum Streptophyta; class Magnoliopsida; order Poales; family Poaceae; genus Eragrostis; species Eragrostis tef. The sequence continues at coordinate 106,411 of LAPY01001031.1, read as the reverse complement.
TCCGACGGTCTAGGTTACACACAGGATTCTTCTGTAAACCAGAGACTAAACCGGTTGATTTTAAGAACATTAGCGTCGGTGGAAACTTTTAGATATTTTCAATATCTCTCCAACAAATATTTATGCGCTTGGGTTTGTTGAGATTTCTAAGAGTTATGAATGTCTGAATGTTTATGCGCTTGGGTTTAAGTATTTTCATGCACTAGTGGTTTCAACCTGGTTCCATGGTCCTTCCAAGCCGATTTTGAAATTTTGTCTATAAGTCGTAGGTCTTTCTTAGTCAAGTCTTTAACTAGTGGTTTCAACACATATTTATACGGAATTTTTGGTTTAGTATAACTAGAGTTGTGAACTTCATAATGTTCAGTCATGTTCTGAAATTCTCTCAAATTGTACAGTTTTCTGTTACGCGATTCAATTTCGGATGTCAAATTCAGTGGTCTTAGAGGCCATATTTCTCCATACTTTGAACTATGTTTCTGTATTGGCATGATCTTTCTGTAGAGTGCTTAGACTCCAAGTTTTAGAGTTATGATGTTTCAAATTCAACAGGCATATGCTGTCAACAGATCATGTCTGTCAAATTCTAGTTGAGGTTCAGTTTAGTACAAGTCAAAATTTAAATTATGTGATGAATACCAAATTTGTAGCTCTTGTTTTGTAGTTTTCAAATATGTATTTATTTGCTATGTGGCTGTTGTAAAAAGAAAGATAAAAAAAAAGAGAAGTAGTATTGTTTCTGTTTGATGATTGTTTATATGCGGTTCCTTTGATTGTGGGTGGGTTCCCGATGTAGAGCATTTTAAATTCAGTATCTATGCTTTAATTTAAATTTTGCAACTTTTGTTTTCGGTCTACTAACACCGCTCTTGTTCTGCCCAATAATGTTTAGTGAGTGAGTTGGTAACCTAAACGCACAACCTCTCCATATGTTCCAATCTCCCACAGACGCCTTTTGTGAGATGCTACAACCCTTGGCTATTGATGGACATGAACACAGAAAAGCGTTGGGAGGTAATACTAAACTCCTAAATTGACCTCCATGAGCCTCACGTGATTCACTGCATCCATCTATTGTATTACTTGCTTTGCTTTTAAAATCGTTTAGTGAGGTGAGCTTATCATTTTCTGTTTTTGCTTCTGCAAGACAAGCTTCTGCTCAATTGTTCAAGCATTTGCATTGTTGAAGTAATCCGAACTTCATTCATAATTCATGATTTTCACAGCAGAAGAGCACCCTACAATCTAGATGATGGAGCTTAATTTATTATATGAAAAAAAAAAACAACTCGGGAGGCTCATTTGATATAGTATGCTAGTTTGGAATTTTCATCTGGAACAAGTTTAACCGGGTTATTTCATTAAACCATACGTGCGTGTAGTTAAAATTCTATATTTTTTATAAAAAAGAGAAAAGTTCTATTTGCCTCCCTCAATTATAGGGGGTAGCGCAATCACACCCTCAACTATAGGACTTTTCTCTATAAAAAAATGGCTATAGAAAGGTGATGGGTTCAATAACAGACTTTGAACCATCATTATACTGATAGAGCGAGCCTGTAAAAATAAACTTATATGTGCATGTAGAACATTTCTTGAAGAATTTTTACTTTCAGCAATATGTTCTTACTCTCAATTTCGTTTACATCTATCAAATTGTATGTCCCCAACATGGAGAGGAGTAACTCACTTGAGTTGTTGAAGAAAGGAATCATATGGCGCATTGGAGATGGCTCACGTGTCAAAATCTGGCGTGATAACTAGATTCCAAAAGGCCACAGCCTGAAGATTGAAACATCAAGGAGGAGATCGAGGCTAAAGTTTGTGAGTGAACTTATTAACCAACAGACTGGAGAGTGGGATAAAGAACTTATCAGGAATACTTTCGATCAATGGGAGGCCGAACAGATTTTAATGCTGAAAATACCTGTGAGGCAGCTAGAGGATGTGGTGGCTTGGCATCATGAAAAGTCAGGGATTTTTATGGTGCGGTCTGCTTATAAGTTGGCATATGAAGTGCAAACTGTTGAGAACAGAGCAACAAGTAGCTCATCGTCTGACAGAAAGAAGTTGTGGAATTATGTATGGAAAGCAGAGGTACAACCGAAGATCAGAGTGTTTGCATGGAAACTGACTATGAATGCACTGCCCACCAATGCAAACAAGAAGGATCGGCATATTATTTAGAGAGATATTTGTGAAATCTGTGATATTGAAAGGGAGGACGCAGGTCATGCTGTTGTGAGATGCCCGAGAGCACGAACAGTACTGCTGAAACTCAAGGAAAACTTCAATGTGCCGGACCTGGAACAGTTCACCTTTGAAGGGACGGAGTGGCTTCTGATTATGCTAGATAACATGCAGGTTTCAGATCACCCGGTGCTCCTCACTGCTTTGTGGAAGAACTGGAATGTACGTAATGATCTAACGCATGGAGGCCCTGCCTTTTGTGCTGAGGGGGCAGTGGCCGCAATTGAAACCATGATAGATAACTGGGATAACAGGCATTTGAGGGCTGATGATCCTAAAGGAAAAAGGGTGAAGGGCATGATAATGAAACAGCCAGCGGTAGTGACAAAGAAGAAGGAGGATTCAGTTTGGTGGTGCAAACCACCGGCAGGTTTCTTGAAAATTAATGTGGATGCTGGCTTCATTGAGCAAACAAAGCAGGGAACAACAGGAATTGTCGTAAGAAATTCAGAAAGGGAAGTGGAGCTGTCATCATGGCGATTATTATTTGACTGCGCTTCAGCAGAGGAAGCGGAACACCTAGCCTGCTTCGAGGGGCTTCATCTTGCTGCACAATGGCTGCATGGTCCGATAATTCTTGAAACAGGCTGTGCAGCATGTGTAGCGTCGTTGTCGACAAACACGGTTGACAGGTCGGGGGCATCATCCATCGTCCGAGGAGCTCAAGCGCTCAGAATAAGGTAGCACATGAATTAGGCCAACATGCTCGTCGCGAGAACTCTACGGCGGTATGGTTGGCGAGAGTACCATCTTGTATCGAGCATCAAGCACTTAGTGCTGGCTGATTGTAATGCTACCCATGATTAATAAATAAAAGGCTTTCTTTTCCTCGCAAAAAAAAAGAGTAGCATCTCAAAGATCCTATGTTCGACTTTTTGTGGGGGCGAATTTTTTAGAATTTAACGGCTTTGTTCTTTATGGTAGGCGACGTGGCCGTCGACAGCGAAGATTTGTGACTTCATCAATCTCGATGATTTGTCGGTCCAGTCTTCGAAGATGCTCATAAAGGCTGGATTTGCGTATGTACGTTCATAAGGATAGGTGTGCATACGCTATGAGTGTCTGAGTTGTATTGTGTAATAGAAAAAACTACTGATTAGTTAAGATGAACCGTGTTCATTCGTAAACGAGGCAAAAGTTGTAACATGTGCTGGTTTCTTTGGCTAAAATTTTAGCCAATTTTAATTATTTAGAATCTTGCCATTTAGAAGTACTAATTAAATTCTAATTATAAAACTAATTGTAGAATTATGCACTAATTCGCGAGACGAATCTAATGAAGGTAATTAAGCCGTGATTAGAATGTGGTTACTGTAGCATCACTATAGCAAAACATATCTTAATTAAGCACGTTAGATTCGTCTCTGAAATTAGCCTCTAGCTATAAAAAATTATAATTAAACTTTATTTAATATTTTAAATAGCAAGATTTTTTTTAATGTGATAGGACTAAAATTTCAGAGAGAGGAAACCAACACCTCCCTACTTCCCTTTGCATTGCGGCCAGAGCCTTCCTTCTCTTCACTGTCACCAGAGCCTTCCTTCCTCAAGGTGGTTTGAATCGGCCCAGATAAGCAGCACCGCCATGCCGTTTGGTCTCTCTCATCGAGCCGCAGCCGTTCGGTTTCCCTCCGACCAAAAATCCCCGCGCCGCCGCCAAAGCATGTCGCCGCCGCCGCGCCAGCCGCCGGCGCTGATGGACGAGAGCTCGTCGAAGAGATTCTTTTCCGCCTACCACCGGGCGATCCCGCGAGTCTCGTCCGCGCCGTCTCGCCTGCAAGAGTTGAGGGTAAATAAGTTTCTTAATTAGCTGTCCTTTTTTTGTGTGTGTATTTCTGCAGTAACGCAAACAACTTCGACAAGCATGGGACTAAGAGAGAATCCTTCAAGTGCTTCCAAATTTTAAGGTACTTATTGTGGGCTACTCCATCAAATGGAAATCAGGTTACGGTATTGTTAACTAGTATAGGCATTATAGTAGGAATGTTAGTTCTTTCAAAAAAAAAAAGAAAGAAAGAGTATTATTTTGGCATCAGCGAGTCCACTGCTGGTCTTAGTCCGTTGTCATCCAGGGCTCTGTGTTCTATTGTGGGTTTGCATTGATGTAATAGTTCCAGTGGACTTCCCATGTAGTGAACCTTACTAGACTACTGTACATGTACTCCATTGAAAGCCTGGAGCGCTAAAAAAATTGCGGGTTGTTTTTTCTTTTGGGAATTAAAACACTGCAGTTTCATATATGACATGTATCTTCTGCCCTATTTCTGTTTGGTTCACAATCCCATGGGCTGAAATTAGTTGCCTAATTTACTCATGGCATACCTGAAGCTGCCGTGTTTCTTACAACCATGGATATAATAGACTGCCATGGATATTAAGGTGAAAATAGATTATCATCTACTGCGATCCATATACAAGAAGGATACAACAACAAAGTTATTTTAAATCTCAAACGACTGAGTAAAAGCAAATGATCTTTGGAATATCTAGTGCATATAACCATTTTCATGATAAATACACATGTGAAGCTTGCATTTACATTGCTATGTATCTTTCTCTTTGATGAGAGTAGGCACTATACAATAGGTACGATAACCTAGAACTTCACATAACCTATCTACACTTCTTGCCGGCATACAGGGCATGAGCCATGGTCAATGAACCATCTATCAACACATGGCTGATGGAAAGTGTGAGAACATTTTTGCAACTTCCTGGCTGTCTCTCCAGTAACAATATCCTATAAGAAGAGCAAACTGTTAGGATGTTGAAAATAAGTTCAAAAATATACATGAAATGCCTTTCCTATAGCAGCATCAAAAGAATGCTAGCTATGTATTGGGCAAAATGGATAGGTTATCCAAAGATCAACAAGCAATTTCAGCATTCTTTTGATCAAAGGGGAAAAAGGGACAGCGTTAACTACCAAGGTTGAGCATCATGTATTAACAGAAACTACCAAGGTTGCTTCATATATTGGACGCCACACAAATAATCTGTGCTCACATGCTTGTATGTTGCACTTAGGACCAATGATCGCCTCTTCCGAAGTAACCATTAGGCCAGCCTCAGTGGAGTCTTTCATTTCACACTTTTCAAGTATGACACATCAGCTTTGTGATTGTATCTTGTGAAATGAAATTGCATCTCTCAATGCACACTTTCATTTTCACACTTTCATAGGATAGTTAAAACATTAAATGGATGCATATGATTGGATTAAATTGTGGAGAATGAAAGAAAAGATGCTCAATGCACTTTCATTTTACTTTCATTGTCTAGGAAAGAGTGTTGGGTTCCTTTCATCCTAATGAAAGGCATGTCCTCTCTCTCTTCTTAAAATTCTTGCCATGTCATCTTTTCAGCTGATGTGGCACCTTAATAAATGCCAATGAAAGGCCCATTGAGACTGGCCTTAGGTGCACGGAAGTGATTTAACAATAAAGATCAAGCCGAGAGAGGTTGCGTGATGTGGGTCGTTTACATTTTCCCCAAGAATCAGCTTTGAAACAGTAAAGTATCCACAAAGTTTAGATTCAATGCAGGCTAATGTTCCAATAAAAAAAAATGAGTAAACGACCGATACCTGCAGGCAAATAGCGCAAGACAAGGTTTCACCGATCGGTTCCTGCTGATCGGTCACCACATGATGTGGCAGCTTCTTCAGGGTTTCTGGTGAGAGCCCATCAGATAGAATTTCTTCAAGGACATCGTAGAGATCATCGTTGTTAAAGTCTGCATTGTCAACCTGTTGGAGAAGAATTTCTTCGAGGACATCAGATAGTCTTCATTAAACAGGTGGATGAACTGATATGGAGACTACTAGTCTTATTGAAGATGAAAATGAAATCCCTAGGCGCTTTCCTATCATAGAAGATGCAAGCCAATAACACAACTGACCTGCCAACGATATGCCATGTACACTGACGGCTCATACTGCTCTGGCACAATTCGAGCATGAAGAAGCTGCTCTATGAAATCCCCCTGAAACCCAACAAAAAACTATGTTACAGGCAGCACATCTGACAAAGTGGCTATCCACAGATAGGAACTACTAGTACTACACCATCCATAGGAACTCACACTAAATATTGCAAGTAATTCCAATGATTTAAGCTGACAAGAACAAACAACAGAAGTGCAGCGCTATCAAATCTGTTAAAATGGAATGAAGCTTCGCCGCAAAAAAAAAAATGGGGGAAGGGGAAGGAATGAAGCTATGGCGTTTTTTTGAGCTAAACAACGATCATGTCATTCTACTAACAGATTCGACCAACAATTATGCGGACTGAATTGCAGAACTAGCTGTACAGACCATGGATGATGTGCTCTGCGGGCTGGATCGGTCGGCGCACCAGTACGCGCGGGACACCTCCAGGACCTCGACGGAGAGCACCGCCCCAGCGAACGCCCCCAACCCGGCTCCCCGGAGCACGCCGCTGTCGGAGGCCCTCCCCGCCAACGCGCCGGTGAACGCCCCCGTCAGGCCTCCAGCTTCAGGGCAACCCCGCAAACCAACGTCAGAACCAGAGCACGCGGCAAAAAAAGGCTCAAGACACTCGAAACCCAAACGTACCGACGGCGAAGAGGCCGGTGAGCGCCCCAGAGAGGACGCCGGAGACCAGCCTGGGGAGGAGGCACGGCCCCGTCGGAGCGCGCCGCCCCTCCTCCGCGTCAGCCGACGCTGCTGCCGGCGGGGGGGCCGCCGC